>QYTT01081546.1:2076-22958 GCA_006980735.1 Dasypogon diadema
CAAGAAGCAAAACCCACAACGACGGGGATTGAACTTGCGTCCGCGCGGTGAAAGCCATACACTTATCCACCACATCGCTGTCAGGAGCGCTTTGTATTGTGTATATAAGGTGCATATAAATTTTTTCCAACGCATATCCTTGCTTATCCTGGAACGTTGGGTCTTACTACTTTAAGAGTATATTATACCCGACGCCCACTATATGTATGCGAAGTTTCATGAAAATCGGTGATGCCAAGGTCGTGGCCTCTCCTTGTCAGTGGGTGTGGGTTCAACTCCAACTCCTCAAACATAAATAGAAATATTAAAATTACAAATTTCTCAATTCATCGCTGTTTGTTCCAATAGTGGCAATGGAATGCCCCAGATTATTTTCAGGACTAAAATTTCAAATGTGTTTTTGGCCGGACTGCTATATATACACTATTCCCTTCCCTAGTTCCAAAAACACAGACAAATTCTGTTTAACATAATTCTGAATTCCTTTTAAAATTGCATTTTTTAATTTCTATTTAATGGAAACTTTTGGGAGACTTCTGTAAAAATTTATTTGGATTTCTATCTGGGAAATAGAGATAAAGATTCTTTAATTAAAACAAAGGTTTCATCTAAACTAATCCACAGTTGAACTGGAAAAGCATGTCGTCATGTTGTCTGAGCTTGGGGAATATTTTCATCAATTTATTAAATACAATTAGCAGATCCAACTGTCTCATGTTTTAATTAAAAGGATAAAGTCTGCGTACGTACATATGAAACTCATGAAAAGCATGCAGTAATCCTCTCAGAACGTTTTCCTTTAACTGAATTAATTAGGAATTCCATTTTTGTGTGCTTTCTCCTTTCGGTAACGTATTCGATTTTAATTTAATTAATTAATGTGAAGGTTTAATGTTCGAATGATGATTGATTTTCTTTACGTATTGATTGCAACTTATAACTGCGTGCTCATTAATGTTTTTAATTAAAAGTTATGATAATCAACCCATCAATTAGATCAGTATTGTTAATGATTAGAAGTTTTACCTTTTCGCGGCCTCCGTTTCGTTGCAAATTCTCAAGTGCAAATTTATACAGAATTGTTATATTAATAAAAACTCTTTAACCTTTGATGCGAATTCTTTTTGTGCGGGCGTCTACGTCCCTGAGGGCAGAGTTTTTAATTCCAGAGCCCCTCATTAAAAGGAAAAAACTAATTGAAATCGTAGTTTCAAGGAGGGGCAGGTATTCGATACCCAACTTACTATCTACGGCTTGGTATTGCTTCTTAATTTAGTAGTATGCATATATTTACACAAATTAAATAAATCTAACATGAGTGATGTGATAATTTATTGTGCGGTTACTCAAACTACACAAAAAGTGTTGGCATTTTCGATTTAGAATTTGGATTTTATGATCTCTACGTCCTCAACCCGGCACGGACCCGACAGCAAACTCCGATAACCTGCATTCCGCTGGATCAGAAGAAACCAAAACAACAGACTTCTTCTAATTAAAATTAGAAAAACACACTTTAGTAGTGTGGTACCTTACATGCAACATTTGTCAGGTTAAAATTTCCCAGCTCCACTTCCCTAAAAATGCCCTTCCATCTAAATTAAAATTAAGGTATTTAAGAAAGGGTGGTAGGATAGGTGCAGATCTAGACCACTGGCATTCCGAAAAAAGCCACGGTTCAAAACCTTAAAGAGCTCCCAAACAGTCAATAAAAGCAGATATAAAATCTAGTGGTATCATTTTCATTAAATATATTAGATAGGTGGATTTTTTTTCAAATGGTATTCAGAGCTCATATCTTATATTAATGCGTTATTATCCGTACCCAAAAAAAAGATACCTATATATTCTTGCAGCTTTCCCATGATTTTCAATTTGTTCCCTTCGTTCCCGTACACTTTGCGGCTCGCCAGTTCCTCTTCAAGGTTACTTCAAGATCCCATTCACTTACACGACTCTTCTATAATGACTCATTCTCTATGAATTTTTTCATTTTTCATCATTATGACGAGCTCAAAATCATCCCTGACTAAGAACTGTTCAGTACCCTCCAGTACTCGAGCATCATCATCGTAGCATGTGAAAGTACATAAGAGGATTACCTATGGAATGGTTATGACAGTAAAAATATTCTGCGCCAGATTTAACGCCATTTACGATGTCTGAAATGTCACAATGTAACACGTGCTTCGCTTGTAAGAAGGGATGGAATTAGTAGGACTAAAATTATAAGACCATTTTTAGACAGGTAAAGAGTAAGGGAAGAACATCAACGAATTTGAGGTGAAACATTCAAGTTATATTGCCCCCTACACCACAGTGTTCCAAAATAGCATTTTTCCTTTTATTACGGGGGATATGACTCTTTTAAGGGCTTAAGCTATATAAGCTTAAAATGTTTTAATACTTGTGTTTCGAATGCAATGAGACCAAGCCAGTGAATATCTCAACTTCTTCTTTCGGTTGGCAAGAAGTGTGGAAATGCATTCAATGCTTTTCAAGAAGAATAATTTCATGTTCTGAATAAGTGCCCAAAAAGTGGTATAGCAGCCGAGGAACATATCCTTGTGGTATCAGTGGGTGGAAAGTAGAATATAAACAAGAGGCGAAACTTCTTTGCGGAAAAGTGCAGCAGATGTGAGCAAGCATATGGAAAACAAACTGGGAAATGCTGGTAATTACTAGAGCGTGCAATGGAGGAACTGCTCCAGAAAGTAAAAATAATGGAAATGCATAATTCAAGTGTCAGCACTGAGACAACAAAACTTCATTTTGACTGAATTGTATGATAATTCCTCCCAAGAAGGTTAGGAGGGCGCGATTAATTTGAAAAACTCCTCGAAGTTCTTCTTCAACGGTTTGTTGGTTTGGTAAGTGTGGGTTTTGGTATGAAGCAGTAGTTCATGTAGGTTTCAGTGTTGTGGCTAGTAAAATTCATTCAACTTTAAATTAAGCTCTGAATATAAATTCTTGAGGAAGGTCTCTTGGAAAAGTTTTATTTATTAGCTGCCAAGTGTGACGAGGAAAACTACCGAACAAAATGCAATTCCGCAATTTCCGTTTTTTAATTATTTTGTTCACAACAAAAGATAGAATATTTGTTTTATCAGAAAAATATATTTCATTAGCTTCCCATTTAGAAGTTATTGTATTGGGTTGGGTTTTTCGAATTTAAAATTTCGACATATTTACACGTTTCGAATTCCCTGGGTGGATTCCCAGAAAATCACAAATAATGTGTCGACAAAGTAACGCATTACTAATGCATTACTTGTAATGCAGATGAAAGTTATCGACCACCTCCCAACAAACCAAAAGCAGCGCATTACTAATGCATGACATTTAATGCAGATGAAAGGTATTTGCGCCTTTAAGTCAGCATGAAATTAATCTAATTTTTATATAATGTAGAACAAGTCGCGAAAAATGTTTATAATTTTATATCTCGTAGATTTTCCACATACATCGAAAATGGTAGGAAATTACTTTCTTTTCGTCTGACTTTTGGCGAAAATATCCATTCCATTGGAAAAAAGTATCAATTCCAAAAGTAAAAGAAGAAAAAGAATTCCGTACAATGGAATTTTAGTAATGCACTTTGAAAGCTATACGTAATGCTTTCCATAAGGCATCGCATGACTTACTGTAAAGCATTTGTTACTGTAAGGTATTGTAATGCATTGCTGAAATGTCTGAGCAATGCATTACAAATAAAATTTTAATGCATTTCATGTAATGCATTACAGCTGCAAACGTGTCTGTAGAATGTAATGCATTTCGTAAGGTATACATTTGTATACCAATTTGCAAAAAGTTATTGTATTGATCGGAATCATGGACTCTAAAAAAGCAACAATACAGAGCTGTAAGAGTATTTGAGCGAAGAGTTGTCAGCTCTATTTATAGTAGAGTTCGCAACAGAAATACTGAATATAGGCACAGGATGAGACAGAAATTGTAGGTGCTCTTCAGAGATCCTAACATAGTTAATTTCATAAAAACTGGTAAACCTAGACGCCTGAGTTATCTAGTTTTGCACAACTTTTGAATAAATTTCCTTGGAATTACTTCAACTTTAACATGAGGTCAGGAGCGACGTTTTCATACGTTATCTTTCGAAGACAACGTGCTGTCACTTATTTTCGTGATTTTTTACTCGTTTCCTTTCTTTTACACGATTTGTTTTTGCGCGACGTTTTTCTACGCAGTACATATCCACCGCGAAAAAGAAGACTCAGATGTATCTTGAATCTTGAGCCAAGTTAAGTTTCGCTCACTTCATTGTATACTGCTTTATTGTTATTTTTAAATATTTCGGCTTCTGAAATCTAAAGGCGTTGCTATTACTACACTCTCGAATTAAAATAATTTTGAAATTTCCCTTAAAAACCTTGTCTAATTATATTCATGAAAAACGAACTGCCAAAGTATTTTTAGATATTACAACGATATCTAAAAATATTAACAACAAACTTTTTACCCCATTGCTCGTAAACCTCTAGGTAAGGAAGTACAGAAGTGGGCACATTTCGGGGTGTTTGTCACAGATTTCAATATTTCCAAGCATTATTCCCTCTGCAAATGTTACCTCGACATTGTAACTTGTGCAAGGAATCTCCAGTTTGTTAGGTAAAAAATTGTAAAAGAATTTTGTTACCAGTGCAAAGATTACAGAGCATATTTCATGAAGTATTTCCCTTGAAAATTTCTATGCTTTTCCTCTTGACTTGCCAACCCTTTATCACAAAACCAAGGATGTTAACTAAGTACTCATATTACGTGTGTACGTATGTTAGCTTCCTCCCACCTAATGCTTATATTCCTATGGAACAGGTTGCTTGGGCTAGGGATGATGATGATGATGGTAGAGGTGGGATCAAATCGTGCGGTTTTTGTTATGAAAATTCCCTCAAGAATTCTTTCATTTTTGCTCAAGCATGATGTTTCCAATTAAAATTTAATTTAATACAAAGTTGAAAGAGTGTTGAGGTAACAGCCTCCCATTTTACATGCAAGATGGAACGTCAGAAAATCTCTTCACGTTTTATATAACTTAAAAGGTGTGCAAATTACTTGAGTGGAGGTTTGTTTGATTAAAATGTAATTAAAATCGACCGCAGACAATTATTGTTATATATTTGACAAAAAGTGAAAATGTTACAAGATCAAGTTACAACGGCGTAAATACCTTTTCTAATTTACTCAATTATTTACGTTTTGTTTTAAGTTTTAAAATTAAGTTTTGTTCAGTTACTACTATTGTAACTGTAAACAATAAAGTGATATTCTGAAATTAACCCTGGAAGGTGGCACCAACATAAGAAAAAGAAATTGGGCAATTGTTGTTAATTCTTATTGATGGCTCCAAAATGAGTCGGACAAACAGGAACAGGGTGGTGCGTTGTTGATCTCTACATTCCACCCAGCCCATCGCCTGACATGTATAACTGGAGAACTATTATACATATGATATAGAAGTTAGTGTCTAGGAAAGCCTAAATAGTGGCTATGCAAACAATAATAGTATTTAAACAGGCAGACTCTCCAATAAGAACAAAATGATACAAAAATTTAGTCTAAAAATAACCGACAGCTCTAGGTCTTGCTAAGCTATTGTTTTTTTTTTTACATATCTATCAACCATCAGGAATTTTGTGAAGATAGTAAAAAACCGCAAAAAATGTGATACTAGCTCATAATATGTTAAATTCTGGAATTTTAAGCATTAATTATACTTTAATGTGAACCTTTTATATCAAAGCACCATCGTGCTACAAATTTACGAGTATGGAAGTTCTTTGAGCCACATGTATACATACATTTTTATACACGGTGGAACTTGCTCTATCGTATCAGAAGCTCCATAGATTTAATTATGAAAATTGGAAAGGAAAGTACATTCTACGATACTACGTACAAGGAAAACTACATCCATTTGGATGGATGTCGTGACAAAAATATTACACTCCAAGATGTAGGTATTCAAGAAATGACATCCATTTAATGTAAGAATTTTTGGTAGCCAGATTCACACGTGTAACGTGATGTCTTATAGAAGACGTTACTGTCTTATTAGATCCTTGTGCCGTCAAATTTAAACTACGTAAGGAAAGAAAATTTTTAATTATATTAATGAGCTTGAACATGAGACAGACAGGCGCCTTTAAGTAGGGGAGTGAAAACTCAAAACTTCGTTTCAGCAAGGGGAATCAGTGTAAAACTGTGACATGGCGACGACAAGCATCGTGACAACTTGACAAGTATTAATTACTAAAATAACAAACGATACATAATGGAGTTGACTTTTGTGGCCAAAAGTGTGGCCACTTTAAAGTCATGGAGAAAATAGCATTAACTCTTAAATAAAATTTCGCAGGGAGTTCATGCTTTAATTGGAACGGGTGAACATCACAGCATAAAAGAGTTGTGAAAATTTTCTAATGATGTCCATTTCTCAAACGAAATTACGTTCCCTAAGAAATAACTTTTCCAGCTTATCGAAAGGAATGAAAGAGAGAGAGAAATTTCTCCCATAATTCTTTTGAATTGCAAAAATTTAATTCTGAAGCTCCCAATGAAACGATGTCCAGATGAGCATTCTTTAATTAAACTTAAGGAATATTTTCGCAAGAGGGAAGGTTTAATTTCTCTTTTCCTTAGAAGAAGATGCAAAGCATTTTAGTGAGTTGAGAATTTTCAGAATCCTGGCAAATTGAATATCACTTTTTATAGAAGAATAATTCCGCTGAAAGCATTCAATAGCAATGTCAATAATACTGGAGGTATGAATATTTCAAATTAAAAAAATACAGAGATATTTCCATCTTTCAACAAAAAGCACTTGAATTTAATATGATTTGTGTAAATTCTGCTAAAAAAGTAAATAGAGTTGAGGCTGCATATTTTGGTTATTCTGGAGGCAGTTTAATATTTTATTTGTTGCAAAACAATTTGAATAGTAGCGGCTAAAAAGTGTGCATAACTTAAAACATCATAAATAATTCCTAGCTATGGCATTTGAAAAAATCAAATAGTAACCAGGTATTGAGGTAGTGGTAGCAAACCTATCATTCGAATGTTTTGCCTAGAAATGACAAAAGCTTGCACCCGTGTACGAATTTGCGATAAGATTAATTGTAAAAGATATAAATTATTCATTAAATACGTTCACAAAATACCGAATTTATACGGATGCAATTATATTTTTCGAAAACATGTGAAAAAACAGTTGCCAAGTGGTATTGTCTGCTATTGGAATGCTCTTTCCACTTTATATAAAACTAATGAACTGTTTTCGAAAATAAGGAAGCAGGTATGACTTTTCATTTGGGTCATTTGAGTCAGTCACAGCCGCTTTTACACACCTCGCTGAGAGGTTGACTGTAAACGATTTATAATTTCAGTTCCAATTCGACTCCCTGATTAGAACAAGGTCATTTAATTTAATCATTTAACATAAAATAAAATAAATAAAATACAGGAATATACAAAATTAAAATAAATTATTTCTTCTATATGTTTATAAATGGTTTGATAAACTTAAAAAGATGTATGTATATAAATATAAGAAAGACCGTCCCTAACCCTAGTATTCACTCCAGTCTCAGCGAGGTGTGTAAAAGTGGCTGCACCAGACTAAAATCCCAACTATAGCAAATCGGTCGGAAGCCGGACTTACGCTAGCGCTCAAGAGTTTATTTGGACCGGTTTGCCGGGATATCAGTGAGGAAAGACAGAGCCAAGAGAGAAGGGAGAGAGATAATCTGTACGGATTCGCTACTTATATTAATTATATTCAAATTCTTCGTGCGAATCATATGACGAAGGGAAATGTTGTTCGGGATTTGTCTAGGATTACTGTGCAAGGCCGTACTTTTTTTTCTAATTTATTTCCTATTTAAAAAGCATAAATAGAGTAAGGAATTAACCTGGTTGTGGAATTGCGAAACTTCTTGTCCCAGGTGGGAATTTCATTTCGTTAAAAATTCAAATTAAGAAGATTGAAAAATTATTATTTAAGGATTCTTACTTCCGCAGTTAGTTCTGGAGAAGTTCATATGCCAGAGAGGGGGTATTTCGAAAATAGCTACTACGAACCCTAAAGGGATTTTTTCCCAGGAGTTTCGAAGGGTAAAGGGATTTCCATATAAACTATATCGACAACTCTAGGTAATAAAATTGACAAGTTCGAGCCGTTCCTATCAACAGAAATATTTGCTATTCAAAGAGGGGCATCCTGACATAAATATTCAAAAACTAATGTTTTTCAATTTGTGCCCTTCTGAAGTGTTAATTATTATCTCTATGGTGCCACACAATGTTTCTGCTTGCCCCATACATGCTTTTTGAATTCGTTACGGAAAGTAGAACTAAATTATTTCCCTAAATCTCTAAAAGGTTTTTTGGTGAGATTTGCTACAATATTTTTGACGAAAATGTATGTTCGGTCACTGTAAAAACTTGCTTTTTGAAATCGAAGATACAAATTCTTCATGAAAATTGTAGAAACTGGTAGATCAAGGAATGCAGATTGTGGCATACTCTGCTAGTACTAATGTTGCGAAAAAGTTTTTGAAAATGGAACTTCCGAAATTTACAAAGCACTCTAAAAATGCACAGTTATCTCATTTTGATCCATTCGGTAAAAGTATAACAAATTCGAGATAGTACTTTACTGCCGCGAATTTCTCTATTGTAATACGACATAGATAGTAAATGTTGTAGCACTCCGACGAGGGTTAAAACAACTTACAATGTTTTTTTGCCAATGCTGGGCAATGTTTTTTTGCCAATCTACAAAAACGAGGTGACGTCAGAGGAGCTTTTCAATGCAACTACTACATTTTATTGTACTACCGCCTATGTCGAAATAAATTCATTTGTTTCCCAAATTCCTAAAAGAAGAAATCTTCCAAGTCGTAGTCGCTTTCTCCGCAAGATTTTACAAATAACATGACCAATTTGGATAAATCCCACTTTTGGTTTTTTTTCAGGGTGATTTTACGTATATTAGGGTGGGGAAAGTAAGTTTTGTTAACAATCTGATCAACGGCATCATCGCAGTAAAATCGTCAACTGCTTGAACTTGAAACTTAATATAATAGAAATTGTAAAAAATTCAAAAGTAATAAAATCAAACGATCGGACGAGTTTCGAAATCAATTACGCAAAATCTTTAAAACAATTCAAATTTTCCACATGTCGAATAAAATAAATACATTCCTATCCGTCCAATAAATTCCCATGAGCCCTTTCAAAGTCCAAATAGAAACCTGATACATGTAGGTAATAAGAGTAAAGCACTCGAAACAGAAGGTCATACGTGGCTTGCAAATAAATTTTCAGGAAGCTTTACCTTCCAGGGATTTCTTTAAAATATTTTCTTGTATTGGGACTCCTCACAATCTAGGGAATAATGTACGGATTGACGGAAAAGCCCTTCCCTAAAAAAAACTGGGAAAATACTTACTGTGCATCTGAATTTTGTTAGGGAAGGGTTAAAACTTTCTGATTTAAAAACTTTTTACGCATTCTTTTGGCAAATTCGATTTTCAGAAAGAAATTGATGTACGTATTGGTGTACATACAGTTGTTGAGGTCTTCAACATTAAGAAAGCGAAAGAAGACAAGAAATATAAGAATAACATATTCTACAGTCAGACACAGCCTTTGTTACCAGTGATACGTTAAACTTTAGCAAGAAATGAAGGCAGGCTTGGAATTTTAATTCAAGAATCAAAGAAAATTCCAATCTTGAGGCAGTTTTCATCAAAACACAGAGGAAAGTTCTTTTTATTCCCTAACCATTAGGACAGTTCAATGCTGATATTTCAGATACAGAAGGAGAATATTAAGCCATCAGACATTCGCTCTATGTTTTTTGGTATTTTGAAAGATATTCTGGAGAAGGGACTTCGCAATCTTTCAGTATCCACCCCCTGTCAATTTAAATTAATGTGCTCGAAGCACGTGCGCAATATTTATGGACAACCACCGCTTGTGCTAAATATTCAATATTTCTCCCTGCATAGCTCGGAGGAGTAGACAGCTTTCATGTTCGCATTGTTCATCACCGAAACAAATCCTGCAATTTTCATCGATTGTTTGAAACAGCAGGAGTTCTGAATGAATAATTTAACTGCAATGTGCAGTGGAAAAATATTGGGTAGCTTCTGCTCTGGCTGCACTAGCTTTGTAAATCAATTTGTACGTCGATGAGTTCTATAGTCTTGACACTAACCAGTGTTTACGTTGATATTCTGGACTTGTCGAGTTCTTCTGTAGAACAAAGAATTAACAAGTAATGAAGGTGTGCCTTTTGATGCAAATAGAAATTTAACCAACTTCTCGTATAGATAGAAACTACATTTTTCCACAGTATTGTTCTGTAAAGTCTACACAACATTTTTCCGGAAAAAAATTTCAGTACATTTCATAAAAAAGGATGTTACGAATTTTTAAGTGCCGTCAGATAGGCGCAAGGCACACCAGCCAGTTCAAGCGTGATTGTTTTTTGTTCTGAAACAGCATGCAACGTGTGAATATGTGAATCGCAAGTGCAAGAGCTCCTTACTTTGTATAGATTAGTAGAAATTTGCCGACGTTTTTATCATGACACCACCACCTAAGTACTGCAATCTTTTGAAAAAGAAAGGACATGATTGCTGTAGAAGAAATTTAACGTTTTTGTTGAACAAATGTGACGAAAAATTCACCGGTTTATTCGAATTGTATATTTGTGCAGCGTGTAAGGTAAAACTTTATCGGAATAAAAGTTCAATTCAGTTCGAAAGTTTTGAAAATAAAGAACAAAAGGACATTGAAGAAAAAAATGTAGAAGAGTCAGATGTAGAAGAAATAGAGGAAATATTTTCACACAAGGACGAAGAATATGTGTGCCCGAGTGTAGATAATAAACTGAAAAAAAAGAAAACTTGTGGCTTCTATAGAAACACTTATAATGGCATCACCATCAGAAAAAAAACAGTTGTTTGTGTATAAAGCTGAAAATAAAATCATTTATAAATCAATTGATAATGAAAATTTTAAAAGTTGGGTCAGTGAGTTTAAAGTGGCGTTGTGTCGTGCATCGTGTCGGCAAGAAAAAATAGTGTTGCTTACAACGATTCCTTTCAAATGATCGATACTTAAGATATTGAACTAAATTTTTCTTTTCAATTAAATATAAGGCAAAAAACTAGATAGATATATCTTTTTATATATCCATTATTTGCATAACGTAAAGTTTATTTGATATTTTCCAACGAAGAAAAGCCTTTTTTAAATAATTTCATTTGGTGGTGGGGCGGAAAGTTGGAGGCGAAAAATCGAATATTTTTCGAATTGAGAGTTAGGGTAAAACATGAATTTTCCCGAATAAATGCCCCGAATTCAGAATTCATATTTGCCAATATTGAATGCAATTCACGTCTGTAATACTTTAATACCTAAAAGTAAACAAATTATTTTGATATTAATTGTGAAGCTTCCATTCCCACAGCGAAAGCTTGTGGTAAAGGTTTTCGAATTTCCCTTCAAGATTAGAAAGAATTTTTAGTATTGATTCACTTAGAACTTTTTATATTATCTATTAGTATATTTCCTTGTAAAAAATTGAACATTTGTACGCACTGAGCTACAATAAAATCAGGTAATAGAGAGGGCCGCACTTTTGCATATTCTAATTTTTGTTTCGAATCCCATCGCCGCCGAAACATATTTATTGACAGTAAAATAATCATGAGAAATAATAATATAATCCAGGTTACATACTGTTGCAAATGGCTCCTTATTTCCGGATTGATCCTGCTTTTATATTAAAAAGTTAGCAATTTTTTCAATTTCCCTGGAATATAAAAACATCACACTATCCGCTTACAGATAAATCTGCTATCAATTCTCAAAAAAGAAAAAATAATATAAATCACTTTTCAATGCATTGATACATCCCGCCGCAACCATAATCCAGAATATTTCTATTTAATCTCCACGGAGGCAGAACCGCAGTTGAATCGTTTCATTATTGGCAATGTGAAGCAATTGTTGAAAGTTTACATCACTGACATAAAACACAAGTGAAATAAATGCTGCAGCACAAAAAATCTAAAAATAAAAATTCATGGAAATTGCTCTGATTCCTTTTCAGTTCGGTGATTGATTTTTATTGCAGCATCCAGAGGATTTTTTTTTAAAACCATCTGTACTCAGAGAGAGAGTTTTATTATCGAAGCCTCCTGCAAGTATTTTTTGTCTGTTCAATTGCGCTACACCTCTCATATTCCTGGTAATAACTTTTATTTTCAATCATTTCTGGATTTTTAAAATATTCCTTTCTTTTGCTTCCCAAAAATTAATGGTAAATATTTTGTGTTCATTTAAGTTCTTAAGTAATCCGATTCAATTGGACCTTTTTGGAAATAAGTGCGGTACAAAATGAAAGAAAACCAATTAGGTATTTCAATTTATTTGTTAGATGCCCTAGATTTTCCAAAGCACCCTCATCATTTGAAATATTGATTTTTACATTAAAGAAGCAGGTATAAGATTGAATTAAATTTTTATGAGACAGTGAAGAGACAGTGAAGTATGAAAGCAGGACAGAATGAACTGTATGTAACCTCAAAAAAGTTCGAGGAAATATGTGATTTTGTGAAAATTCCAGCGACAGGAGAATGCAATTTGTTTCAATCTTGACTAAAGTCGAACGTCATATTAAATTCCTAGTACGAATTTTTTTATAAAAACACTGAACGGAATTAACATTCAAGGATGTTGTCTTCCGTAGGAAATTTCAATTTGCAAGAAATATAAGCATTCTGTGATACACGAATCGCAACGACCAATTATTATTTTGGATGTACTCCCGTGATACCATGGGATCGAGTTACTTTCAATTATCCTACGTCCTGCTACAGAAAGAATGCCTTTTGATGGGATAGACAATGCGAGCCATATGAATAATGCGAAGTAATTGTAGAAAACTGTGGCATCATACAACCAGTCGTCTCTGGGTCTATTCCGAAGGATGCATGTCACTGGGACATTGCAACGAGCCTCGGCCATTTTGAAGCACGAGAAAATGCAGCTAATCACTGGTGTCTATCTCTGTCATATAAGATAGATCCAACTCTACGAAAAACTGGGTTATTGACTGGTACCAAGACGTGAAGAGGAAGTTTAAATTTAGGACTCTTCAATGGAAAGCCTTTTCATTAATTTGTTAAAAATAGGAAATTTAGTTAGTACTTAAAGTGAACTTGTGTATTGTGATATTTTCCAGTTTGTTGTGTGCGTTATATGTGAACTGATGGCTACTAACACTTGCAACCAGAGAGAAAGCGTTCATTTCATCCTCTGAATCGTGCGGCACTGACCGAGTGTCATCAAATAGTGAAACGAAAACGCTATAAATTACTCCAAAGAAGATTTGATAGTCCAATAGGCAAAGGGTGACTGACCGCTTGTTTTTTATATTTACTTCGAAGATCTGCTTTCTTCAGTATAACAGACCTCCAGAAGAGGAAGGAAAATTTCTGAGAGACCGACCGCTGTATCATGTCAACAATCGAAAGGTCATTCTGGAATTAAGCTACCATAACAGGGAGATGGCTATTAATTGAGATTCCCCGTTGCTGTCATAAGTCATAAGACTTCAGTTTGCACAAGTCAAGGCACAATTTCTTGGTAAAGTGCTTGTCCACTTCGATTAGTCAGGGCATAACTAGCAGAAGGTATTATCGTAATATTGTTGTATCTTATCTTCCATTTGGAATTCTAGAGGCACATTATATTGCTACAAGCCATGACAAAATGTTTCGGATTGTATTGTGTGTGGCATAAATTTAATTTCTTTATATGTTAGTTACCAAGCCTAATGTTCGTTTGCATAAAATTCTTGCAACAATTCTACGAGATGAATTCTCTGTACCATCTGTTCCAGTCTCATCATATATAACTTTCTCAACATTAATCGAAAATAAATCTCTTTTCGATTTTACAAAATTTCGGATCCTACAAGATAATAAAATCTCTCCGACAATGTTTTAGGTCTCATTAATCTTCTTCCACCAGTAAACTTTAAGCTGCACCTAAATGACCAATTGCAAACTGATGCAGATTTAATTCCGCAAGATAAAGTTTCTATATTGATTTACAATTTGTTTTCCCAAGGGATGCAGATGTTCAGTGTATCTATTTCGCAAATGCTACTGAAGAAGGGTTATCAATTACAAATTGGGTTTACAGAACTGCGCAATGTTTGCTTGATATCCTCATGATTTAAGGGAACTGTTGCAAAGAAAATACCCTTTTTATTTCAATGTGAACCCTAATTCGCTTTGAATTCTAAATTGATATCAGGATTATCCCACAAATTCTGGGAGGGTGAATAACGTCCATTCCATTTTCGGCAGCTTGTAGCCTTCCTTACAGCAAGCATAAAAGCAGTGCTTAATTCATAACGCAATGTTATTCATCTTACTCTGAAGGGCTTAAGCTACAGAGTAAGCAAATTATTAAAAGAATATTCTACAGAGGTGCTCACTTTACTCTTTCATAGGAGTAGTATAACTCAAAGCTGGCAAATTGCACTAAACCTTTAGTTGAATTTACTATTCTCAAAAAAAACTAATTTTCTTTGAAATGTCAAGATACCTGCGCGCACTTAATATAAACTAATAATAAAAACAGCACTCAACTAAGAAATAAATCCTTCACTCTCTGGATTAAGGTAACCTGATGAGTTCGAGGGTTTCACATTCGTTGAACAGGTATTTCTTCTAAAGTCAGGAGCTTTTGTTTTTATTTTCTTAATTACACGTTTCATCCATGCTATGCATACTAATTAAGCAAAGGGTCTTCCCTAGTGATAAAGGAAAATTTCATCTATCTACACCTGTTTGCTGGAAAACTCAAGGACGCTCACAATGTGAAGGTTAATTAGGAGAAAAACTGAAACACTTCATGTTTTCGTGACTAAGTAGGGTTTAATTCAAATCTAAATTAAAACGCTGCCGGAGTTCGGACATTAATAACAAAATTTGCAACGTTAATTAACACTAGTACGTAGTACGTACCCTTTAACAGTATTTTTCGTTAATTTTTAGAAAATCGCCACCAAAAGGTGAGAACATGGGAGTTAGGCGGGGATCTTCTGTATTTCAATAGGACGCTTGGTATGATTCTGGAAACATTTTTAAAGTAAAATTTAGATAAAAATGTGTAAAATTTAGTATTTATTAATAGGAATATGATATATCTTGAATAGTATTAATATTTCTTTAAAAAATATAGAAGGCAGTAATAGGAATTCTGTCTACATGGTCAGTAATTACTCCAGAAAGAAAATTACATGTAACGAATCTACAGTTTAGATATTGTTATACCAGTTTGTATGTATAAATTACATCACTGACTATGGCATCCTCTCAGAGAGTTTCAAGGTTGTGTTTTTCGGTTTGGTTAAATTAACTATATTGTGATCCCGTCTGCCCTGCAAATGGGGTTTGGAATACTTTGGTATTATGCTCTACTTGCCATAGAAGTTGACTAAAATGGCACTTGTTAGCATCATAGGGTATCTCCTGAGTTTTGGCATTACCGTAAAAAAAATTAGTACTACAGTTTTGACTTGGATCTCGATTTTGATTGGGAATTGGGCTTTGATTAGGACATTGAATTTGGATATTTCGGTTTTATTGTGAACTTGAAGAAACACTGCATAAACGCAAACGATATATATATATATATATATATCAACAATTTCGTGGCCACCAAGATCCGCTGACCTGAATCTTATATCAACTTTTATTTCTGGGGCCTCTTAAAGGATCTGATCTAATCCCGCCTAGTTGCTTCCAAGAATCAATCGTTATAAAGAATAACTTTAGCTTTTGAGAGACCAAGGAGCGATAAAATCTTGCTGCGAGGACCTGTATTCTTCAGAACCGTGGACATGTAGAAGACCTCGTGCACTAAATTCTCCGATCTTCTTTTAATGGTAATATCTTCTGAACAGCTGAAGATATCAATGTGATTTATTTTTTTTTCTGAAATAAGGGCGCAACTTTTTTGAAAAAAATAGTATCTCTAGAAGGATGATTTGCCAGGACATTAATGAATAGTGCAATGAAAAGTGAAATTAGAAAAAAATAAGAAAACGCGAGAAAAAAAGTAAATAGGAAAGTATTATTCGCACGTTTGAAGATTTCTCCTATGTGTGTGCGATTTAGTTTGCAAAGGGCGTCTCCGCTGACGAAAATTGTACTTATGAAACCACTAGGCACAGTGAAGCGTTGATGTCAAAATTGTGGCTTACTTACAACATTTGTCAGGTTAAAATTCCCGAATCTTCTCATCTATAAAATTTCCTTTCAACCAAGCTGTGCTGTGTGCATCATGAGGTTATCCCTTGAATTTAGAGTAGACTTGCGATGTCATAAATACATCGCAGAACAGCTGATAATGTTGGTAAGGAAAAAGCCAAAATGTGGCAAACATTATTTGGAGACATGAAAAAGGATCTTTATGCGCTGTAGGAAACTGACTGACGGAAATGTGCTTGGTACTGCGAACTTTATAGAAAATTGTAGTCTTGAGGGCAAATAAGGCACTTGAACTTGGTGGGCCTTGTTGGCAATTATATTACAATGAAAATGTGACAATTTTGATGCTATATAATAGGTACACGTTAAGCATTTATATGAGCTTAGATTTTTAAGTACAAGTAAAAGGTGTGTAGCATGGGGCAGAGCAAAGCTATTAAAATGGATGAGTACCATACTGTACCATACGTACATTAATCACAGTGACTATGGAATTTTGCGCAACATAAAAAGATCCGTTGTAATGTTTCAAACAACTTCTTGCTAAACCTCAAGAACTTTTTAACTCATTCAAGAACATAATTCAACCTGTTTTAAGAGGCCAGAGACGTCAAGTAGCACTCGTGTAAATGGAACTTAATTTAAAGGCGCAATTTTATAGCAGCTCTAACATGGATCGTAATTATTTACTTCGTTTTATAAAAAAATCCATTAGGGCAGGACCTTACTTAATGGATCTGCAAAGTGTGAGCTTTTATAACTTGACCGGCTATTGCCATTTTAACGGAGCACTCTCCACCAAGAAAAACGGACTCATTTCTCATGTTTCACTTGAACTGTTTAGAATAAGTTGACATTTTTTTCAGGTGTTGTAAATCAGAAGAAATTACCTTATCGCCACAGAAAGAGTGAATAACGACTTCAGTTAAGGAGCACATAAAAATACAATAATTGTTAATATTTTTGTTATTTTATGCCTGCCAGTTATATTTCTACCTACCAAAAGTAAAATCGTTTTGCAACCAACTGTGTTCACTTGTCCAATAATCTCATTTGAGGATTGAAGAGAGCTGTAAATAAATCGGCTCAAGTTATTTCTCGAAATCTTCTTAATGGGGTTTATATTTTCCTTCAGTCTGAATCAACAACCCTTGAAAGAGTGTGAAGATTTTCATAAGCCCACTCGTCGAAATATGAAAATAATGGACGAATATGTAGAAAGATGCTCTCGATGGATGAGAATCTTGTAGACATTTCTTGAATGCTTTTGCTTATAAAGGAACCAGGATTCTTTAGGACCCTTTCCTTTGTTCTCTTAGAAGTGAAGGGTATCTATTGATTGTAGGGACGAACTGAATAAAATGTGTCATCCTTCCTAGAATTTAGAAGGAATCAGCTTTTCTTTACGGTCAGTCATACATATGTGCGATGCATTATGCTACTTCCTCTGGTAATGTTGCTATAACAACATGATTATGTCAGTAAAGAATTTCTTTGGAATGTCTGGAACCTTTTAGGGACAATGCATGTTACACGTGTATCAGCACTTTTGTAGAGGAGGTCTAAATACTTTTAAAGCTTGTGGTAACATGACATTTAAATTTGAGTACACAAAGGCATGAAAAAATCGATGTTAATGGCTTTCAATAAAGAAACAACTATAGTGCTTTACTTGTGTGTAGCACTCAATTTGCAAAGAGTTAACTTAACCTCATAATAAGTGAGAAGTATTGTGATGAACCTCGTACATCCGATTCAAGTAAAGTGCAAAGTTTTTACGATTTGGAATTTTCTATAAAAATTTGAAATAAATTATGTACGTTTAAGATTGAATTATATTACGTTCGTCCAAGGAGTACATTTATATTTCGAGAAAGTTGGTTGCTTAAAGACGTCTACAGTTTTTATTTGTATGTAAAAATTTGAATCCTTAACTGAATGGTTTTACAATTACACTTCTCAACAAATTTGATGTGTTTGCGTTTTATGATAGATTGATTGTATTGCTGTAATAATTCTAAGCATTTTATAGTATTATTTGGATTTGAAAACTATGTTGTAATTCTTTCAATAAACTCCGATTGGTTCAAATTAGTACGCGAATTTAGGGATATCATAACAAAAAATTATCGAATAAATTGAAAATGAGACACGGCATATCAGTGATAAACGAAAGAAAGAGAGTAGGTTAGAGGACAGAACCTTACGGCACTCCGCTTCTTTTCCACATTTCGGGAGGCAATATCATTCCAAATTTCTAAAATTTAACCGATATCAAACTTTCCATTTGTTTAAGAATATCGATCGTCTAGGTCAATACTGAAATAAGTCAAAATCATTCGTTTTATGTTGGGTATTGCAATCAAAACCATTTTATTCATGAAAAAATTCACAGACTATCTTAAGAATACTTCATTTTGATTTGTTTCAGTATTGAAGTAGATGATCGGTATGTTGGTTTGAGTTTAATTATAAGTTCAGACTCTTATACTGTATTAAAAATCAACGATTTAACGTTCACCAATACTATGGCCGTGCGATCTTTTGGACGCAAATTCAATAATACTAGGTGGTATTTTTATAAAGCCACCAAATTCGGCATTCTTTTGTTAATATTTTATTTGTTTTGAGAATTTTATATTAATTTATTATAAACTTAAGATATAACAAAAAGAATTTGAAATCGTCTGACTGGTGGACCCTTGTGTCACTGCGATCCAAAGTGATCTTTTGTTACCGTCCCAAACTGTTTAATTTGCAGCCAACCATAGGAGCTTGAGCCCATTAATTTAATAGAATTAATCAGTAAATGAAAATGTAAAAATAAAATTTTAATTTATACTTGCAAATGGATGCTCCTTCGACTAATCTTCTCTATTGTGGACATTAGATTCATTTCTAATGGACTTTCGGTATCAAGCAAAGATAACAAGGGAGAGAAAAGCTAGAATTCTAGAAAATTCTGATTGACCTCGAAATCAGTTGATAAAGTTCTCCGTATGAGTGAAAAAGGCAAAAACCTTTAAATTTTCTCTCCATGTAAAAAAGGCAAACAAAATGTTCACCTTATGCCTTAAAAAAGAATACGAGAGGCAAAAAATAGAAATTAATTTCTCTTAAAATTCTAACGCTCAAGTTTGAGAGGATCTCACGAGGTTGAGAGTCGCCTAAAAATTAAGTGCATTTAGGATGCACTTTACGGTGAAAATTCCTGTCACCCTCAAGGGTGGTCAGATGTGCATTCTAAAGCATATTCCTGGCCTTGAAATCTGTTATGTTACGGACTACATGCTCAAAGAAGTGTGGTTTAGCAGGAAATTGAGAACCCTGGTTCCTAAACGATCGGAATGGGAGAGAAATGGTCTTCTCCTTGATCCTAAGAGTCTAAAATGGTTCATTGACGGTTCGAAAATGGTCTTGGGTACAATGGGCATATGGCCCATCCATCTCACCGAAATCCATGCCATTGCGACCTGTGCTTTTTTAAACCTTAAAAAGGACTGAAAGGTGCCAACATCATCATATTCTCTGACAGCCAGGCGGCGCTGATCCTTGTGCTTCATTTGTAAGGGAGTGTTTTGAAACCCTGCAATGCCTGGTCTCGAACAACATAGTTACACTCTGTTGGGTACCTGATCAGCGAGGCGTAAAGGAGAATGAGGCCGCTGATGAGCTGGCAAGGAAAGGCTCATCTTTCCGATTCCATGGTCCCGAGAATTTCTGCAGCATTGGTTGGTCGATCACGAAAGCTGTTATAGAAGAATGGGATAGGGGTCTTCAGCAGTTTTAGTGCGAAAATGTCCCAGGACTGCATCAAGTTGAAGTGCTTGTCGGACCATATGCCTACAAAACTACGGCCTTATGGAAAGCCAACTTACCACCTTACACATTCTGAGTGAATATCCCGCCTTGGCGTGGCTAAGGAGAAAGATATTTCTCTTTGACAATAGACATTCTTACTTTCATAAGGAAGACAGATATTCTTTTCCAATAATAACATAGGAGGCTTGGCACAATAGATCTTTTTTAGGTTACAGTGTATGACATATGAAAAATTTAAAGCCAATATTTAGTAAATCTTAAGTGGTAGACTGAAATCAAAAAGCTATCATAAAAGTTGAGTAAATTTTTTTAAAATATATTAATCAGGTGGGTGTTCGCCCATTTTGTTGTTTCCTTTTCACATCTTATTCGCAAAAGCTAATCAGTTAATCTGACGACATTAGAGCACTTTTAATAAATATACAATTTTCTCTGCTGCCGAGGAATTACCTAACCCTAATAAGTTAATTTGAGGACAGTAATTATTCCAATTACATAAAACTGTCGGACATTAAAAGAATCCCCCTGGAATTAACTGAAAAGTTCCCCTTGCTATTTGCAGACTATAACGTTTCCCAATGACACGGGTGTTCGCACGTTAATTAGAACTAATTATGTTCTCCGGTGAAGATTTTTCAAACTTCTTGGACATTGCAAAGGGAATAATTGAGTTTTATTAACATTTCGGCCTCCTTTTCCAAGTCGACTTAATAAGATTAAGCGATTAAATTAAAAGCT
>QYTT01081546.1:31150-42892 GCA_006980735.1 Dasypogon diadema
AACCAAACGAAACTTTTATAGAAAAATAAAAAAAATGTAGAGCAAACTTTGTATTCAATGCAACTTGTATTTATATAAAGCAAGATGAAAGAATAAAAATAAATTATGTAATGGACAGAAATTTTAATGTTATTTGATGAAAAGTTTTTTTTAAACTTTTCTTGGTTACTTTGAGATTTTCAGTACAAGTATAATTCAGCAACCAAATTAAAAATTGATTTTCGACAATTTACTTTACGAAACGTTGCGTAAAGGAAGTTGTGACCTGAAAGACTTGATTCGATTGGAAGGACAGTAGCATCGTTGCAACCCATGTAAGATGAAGGTGTACTAAAATAAATTGGAAATGCGAACTAAATCGATAAAAATTGTTGTAGATTCTGAATCGATAGATCAATTTTAAGATCTATCTATCTATCTTTCATCTGAGAAGTTGATTATTTTCAATACCGCAATTGGCAAAATCCCAGGGCGCTATAATAGCTGTAGACCTCAAGATCCGGACCTCACTTAGACACGTAATTGCAATAACAACAGCCCGATCTTTATTCAGATCTTGGATCTGAATTTTTAAAGATCTAGAAATTAGTACTTACTCTCACATATAGATGTTGGTACTACTTGTCAAACTAAAAAAATGGTCTTAATAGCGAGCAAACATGTATTTGGTACCCTCGGGTGGATGAACAATGGGCTTAGGAATGGCCCGAGTACAAGGGACCCTCGTGACCCCAGAAAAAAAAACTAGTGAAATTTACGCGTTTGAAATTTTGCAAGTTATTACCTACGGCATAATAGACATGTAGTAGCTTTACAGTTAGCAGCTGTAAACTTGAGAATGATTATCGACACTGCCAACGTATAAAATTAATTCCACTAAGATCCCGATCGTTTTTTTCTTGCCTACCGATCTGGATCTTGTAGCAAAAAAAAACACAGCTAATCGTCTTTAGCATGAGGTTACTGATCTTCGGAGTGAGCTGAATGAACTGTATTACGTTCAGCGACTCAATGACGTTGTTATTACCGGAATTCTCTATTCTACTAACGTAATATCAAAATAAATATTGACCAACTTTTTGAAAACTATAGGAAACTGCATTTCGCTTTATATCTTTGTCTTTCGAGTAAAAGTCAGGAATGGAAGCAAGAACTCTAAGGATGTATCACTACTGGATTCAAATCGAATCGAAGAGATCATATTGCGAGAGTAGGCGATAACGTTGCAGCTTATGTCAGAGATTACTTCAAATCTAAAGTTATCAAATTCTCTAAAATATTTGGTATATATTTCGTTGGTGTTGAAATATCTCATGATTCTAGGAAGTGTTTATTAATGTACATTTACTGCCCTCCAAATTTCTTCTCCCTTACGAATATTTCTAAATTAGAGACTGCGTTATTCAGACTTTTGCATCATTATGAAGACGTTATTATATACGGAGATTTCAATGTGAAAATTCATATATACATAGCTAGCTATCGGAGCACGTTCAACAAGTAAAAATAGAAGATATTATTTCTGCAATTTGCACTTTTATGTCTGGTGTTCCATAAGGCTTCCTACTTGGCCATTTGCTGTTCACCATGTTCATCAAAGAGTTATCTTAATTTTTCCACGATTCCAGTATACACATACATCTATATTAACGACATCCAGCTTTATATAACCCGATAAATTGATTTAGTAGAAAATTGTGCTTGGAGGTTATATGATTATTAGAACAGTATATATAACTGATAAAAATTAAGACCGAATAAACCTTGATTGGTAATTTGTCTCACTGAGGTTGCTGTTTTCACTGCAACATTCAAACAAAGATTTAAATAATTTAAAATTAGTTGAGTCAAACTTCGAAGAAATACAAAAAATTGTAGTAAAATCAAATAGTAAGGAGTAGAAAATTATCTCGCGAAAATCGTAATAGAAATAGTACAACTGTTCTAAGTTCATGTAAAATTTTCGTATTTAGGGCTAAGATAAAATACTTGTAACTGATAGCTCATAACATAACATAAAATTCGTAAAAAGCACTTGAGAGGTCCTTTTATGATAGGGGACATCTTATGTTACGTAATCATAACATAATATAAAATTTGACGATTAGAATAAGAATGTTAGTTAACATAACATAAAATATTTTGCCAGAATAGGGCCCAGTATTAATAATTTGCATTTCATTATCTTATTCGCTCACGTGCTGTTGTATTGTATTATTTTTACGAAATGTACTAGTTAATTTCGCTTAGCATCAACTCCATTGTGAATTTAAGCTTTAAGTGAAACTATTTCGAATTATATATTGACTTTTTCTTTCGCGATAAACAGCATAAACATTTTATAATTTATTTTTATTTCTTCCGCAATAAATGTAGAATACGAATTTTACTTCGACCCTTTTCTTCTCTATTGTTTTCGTTGTGTGGTTTCATGCCGAACCAACTCTTGGAGTCTAAATAAAACCCGACATGAAAAATATTATATTCACTTTCAGAATGTTGCTGCGACTTTCAATGACTGCACTAGTAAAGATGTAACTGAGATAACAAACGCATCAGATCAAATTTTCGTTTTTACATCTTCATTTCCCTTCACTTTTGTAGTGCATGACATCTCGTTTCAGTCTCACAGCAAAACCCCCGGGACTATAAAACACAAGCCGCGAAGCAGAAATTGCAACTCACACATGAACTGCTTTTTATGACGTCTTAATATAGAGGAAGTAGACCGATGACTCATGTTCGGACTACTTTTCTCTTTATTCCTATCTAAAAAGCGTTCATAAAAAACTATTTCACACATGTGCAAATCCTACTTCATGGCTTGTGTTTTATAGTCCCGGGGGTTTTGCTCACAGTCAATGCGTTCACGCACGGTGCAAAATTCCTTCGAGGCATAGCATAAAAAGTGTGCCTCCATTAGAATCCTGTTCGTTTTCTCCAGTGTTACCACAATTTTTCCGTGACTATCTTCTGTAGCCTCCTGAATTTTGAGATATTCCATCGTCGTAGAGTTCCCCGAAAGCTGTTGTTATTGCCTCCAGCTGTCACTTCGCACTTCTTGTAGTCCCAGGTGTCTTCGTGTTAGCAGCCAGATTCGTCTTCTGTGTATTTACCTTCGAGGAGAGAACAGAGAAGGAGTGGAACAACAGAAGAAATTCCATGCAACTTAGGTGAAGCCAAAAATTTTCTGAATGTGTGCGTGTTTGACCGCTTGGGCTAGAAAATTTCCATACAAAATTTCCTGGTTTAACCCAAACTGTCAATTTTTACACTGTAAAGTGGATCGAAATTTCTACGTGTTAGTGAGCGAATTGGCTTCACTTTTGCCTGATTGTTTCCACTCCTTTTCCGTTGTATGCTCGGAGGTATTTACTCGTCCCCTGTCGGCATGATGTTTAGTTACGTCCTGTTGATCTTTTCGGAAATATTGACTTCATTTTGACAATAAATGGCTCCCTCAGGCTCCTTGGGCCAACCTCCGAAAAGGCTTAACCGATTTACCATATCTTGTGAATACATAAATCCACACAGGGGCGCCTTGTTCCGCATGGGAGCCGCTACTGGCAACTGTATCTAAGTTACTGATTAGCTCCCTCCGATATAGCTTATCACTTAATGAAATCGCCAATTTTTCCCAACACGACGAGTTATAATTTTATAAATGCGTTCGAGAAAGCCATACATGTTTCTGGATTCCTGCAGAAGTTTTATGGTGAGAAAAATTCATGGAGAAAATCTTTTAAAAATGACATTTAGTACGACAAAATCGACTTTCAGCAAATCTATATAATATCATAATTAACAACGTACATTATGGATTGAATTAATAGACAGCGAGGAAAAAGCATTTTGAGGATCTCCAAAAAGCCACAGAAATCTTTAGAAAAACAACTCACATATTATTATTGTTTTGTTCATTCGTAACCTGAAACTTTTCCAATAATTTTGGTACTTAGCCAATTTCAAAAATTAAAGAACAAACAGTACTACGACAAATGAGTTACGTAAGGTGTTCGACTGTTTAATCGTTTGTCTCCTCAGCAACATCAACTGAAAAAGTTTCCAAGAACTTTATTCGGCTCATGTCGAGTCAAGAGCCCCGTCTGTTGATACTGCCTTCATCTCAACCATACATATAAGCATGTTCTTATGTCAAAGTTTTCCCCTTATTTGCCTTAAAATGTTTCTTCTTTACGAAAAGGCAAAGAAATTCTTTCAGTTGTTGACTTTTTTTTGTTTTTACAAGCGAGGATAAATGGCAGGGTGAACTAAACTGTCGACAACGAAACAAATATTGGAATTCATTCGTTTCTGGGAGTATTTTTGGTTTAACCTAAAAAGTATACATTCCCACGCGTCCAAAATTTCTTACGAAATTATTGTCAAGAAAATCCAGAATAAAATAAGAAAGATAAAGCGTTTTCTCCTGTGCATTAATAAGTTGTAAATATTACTGATGGACAATAATGGGGCCCACTCTTCGGAGATATTAATATACCGTGCTCAAAAGGGTTTTTCAATGATAAAGTATAGACACTTTAATATTTAACATAGAAATATTGTAAACATTTGCCTGAATCACATTTTGCTCTCTAAAAGCCTTTCAGGATTGTTTACTTAGGTTTCGATATCAATAAATTTTTTACATTTTCATGCAAATACGGGATTAATATGTCTTGTACAGAGGCGTGCAGTGTGCACGTCGTACGTATAAATCCATGGCTTACAAATTCTGTCGTTATTGTTTCTTTTACATAATGTGGCAGTACACTTCCTCAACGGCTTAGTCCTGTTCAAGCAGTCTATGAGAATCACAATTTTGCTTTCTTGTTGGATGTGTATCCAGATAATGTTTTCCCTCCAAAATTTCTGAAAATATTTTCCCTTGATCAACAAAACTCGCTGCGTAAAATTATATCGAACGGCAGGCTATAATGCTGCTGACGTAGCCGAGGCAATT
Organism: Dasypogon diadema; assembly: GCA_006980735.1. Taxonomy (NCBI): domain Eukaryota; kingdom Metazoa; phylum Arthropoda; class Insecta; order Diptera; family Asilidae; genus Dasypogon; species Dasypogon diadema. The sequence continues at coordinate 36,114 of QYTT01081546.1, forward strand.
GTGTACTGCCATATGGTTAATATAGAACAACTGATCCATTCATAAATCCCAACAAAGTGAATATATTTATGTGCCGCGAGTCTGTTGTCTGTAGCAGCTTTGGCCTTCTCAGCTCAGCTTTGACTTTGAGGCGACCTATTTTCCTCCGAACTGAGCAAGAAAAACATTTTCAATTTTGTAAAGAGAAAGGAGAAAAATGTTCGTGCTGAGATTTCTATAAACCTTGCTGGGAGGTTGGAAAATTGATTTATGCAACATTTTGCTTCGGTTTAGGCATTCTGTCAAGGGATTATTAAAAACAGATGCTTATAGTATTCTCGAGATTAATGTTTTGAAAACACAAAGCGTTGTGTGGGAAGTGGAGATGCTTACGTTTTGTAAATATTACGTTTGCCCCATCCCATAGTTGTTTATTTTTTTAACATATCAGCTTGTATGAAATTCTTTTATATATGTTTTTTTATTTGTTTGCAACATCGTAAAAATATTTACTCGTATGACACTATAACTTCCCGAAAAGAAAAATAGGATAAGGTGAAGTTAAGTAACAGGAAGCTGAGTGAAGGTGTCAATACATCAATAGTGTTCCACATTCATCCAGTTCTGCTGAAGACGATTTCAAAAAATTTCACTGTTCTATTCTATCTATATACGTATGTATCTAAGATAAGGGGGACGAAAAACATCTGTGGCCCTTGTCACGTATTCTACCCCCAAGCAGAGCTAACTGCTGATGTAGCACTATCAATGCCGAAAATATGGCACGCTCCATGGATGAAGAAGAGAGCTCGGCAAAAAGCGCAAATAATATAATGTTCGCATCAAAGACAAGTAACAACGACTTCAAACGGAGACTAGAGACTAGCTAGCTTCTAAGGTAGTCGCAATAAGTTCATCGGCAACTAGATCTACTATGTTGGGACACATTATGATGGGCTTATCAGAAGCTGTACCATGCACCGCTAAATCCGAGTAAGGAATTCAAATGCTAAAACTATGGACTGTGTTACCAAGGAGGTTCTACAACAGCGGTCGACATTGGCAACAAGTCATTACTGCTGAGCAATAGATCTAAATAGAGTGACAGCTTAACGGATTGGATTGGAAGTATCTCCCAATTAGAAGCAAAGGTAAAATCATTAATTGTGACGATAATTTCTCGCTAGAGTGCCTGAGAGTGTGGAATGGGTAAGTAAGAAGTGGGCAGACGATAAACTCAGACTTATTCTACAGTCGTAGTTTCTACAACGTCTAAGTACGTAGATCTAGTCACAAGGGTCGGTTCTTCCACAAGACGTAATACTTTTACGTTTAGTCTGTACAGCACCTGAGAGTGCCATACAAAGTTAGGAAAATCCTGAAAGCGCAAGGAGGCGCAAGGCTATATTATTATAAGGTAAGGTGTAAGGGCGACATGGCTTAAACGTGCGGCAGTGTGGTAATACTTAAAAAAATAGTTATCGTGGACGACGTGCCATTATTAATCAAAAATTTATGATCAAATCCAGCTGCTGCCTGATTTACTGAATGTATACGAACTTTAAGGAGATGTTTTTTGTTCTAAAATCAAGAAGTCTCCATCCGATAAGTCGCAAATGGAAACCTATCGCTAGGAAGGAATCTAGATTCCTTCACCTCAAAGAATTCACCATTTAAACTCCTGACAGTCAGCTTTAGTAATGAAAATTTATGTAATCGACTTCACCACGTTTTGTGTTGCCTGTCTTCCTTTTCTTAGTAAGGAAAGTAAGACTGAGCTTCGATCATTACGTTCAGAAAATCACATTCTTTCTCCTTTCGCTACACCATCCTTATAGCGCAGCATGCTTGAGATTCCAGCACTCGATAATTAAAAGGAAACGATTTTCGATATTTCGTTAATTTTGTATTGATAATTCCTATCACGTTTACAAATCTTCTGGCTTTTCTATTCTTCTGCATCGTCACGCCACTTGGATACTTTTTAATCTACCCTTAGCGGAGTTTGAAAACGATGGACATATACTCCTGGATAAGGGCCCGAAAATGAATCATTGGATCCAAAGGATGTAAGGTCCATTGAATCCGTGCAAATAGAGGTAATATGTTTTTCTGTAGCTCATATACGAACCAAGAGATATGCATTTTATAATAAAAACTGGAAGCTTTATTCAGAACACATATTTTCTATTGTGGATCACATTTTTCGTATCGTTTGTAATCACTTTTCTGTACATACAAGAACCCTCAATACTCATAGTGAATCACGATTTCCACTCCAATGTAAAAAAAGAGCACTTTCAATATCTGCAAAGGTAATAACCATTCTATGGAAGCTTTTCACTGCACATCCTTGAAGAGGAGAAATGAAAGAGATTCTGAAATTCAATTATAAGTTTATTGTCTAGTGGAATAGCTCTGAAAGTCATTACGGTGCCGGATGTGTTCGCAACGAGTAAAGATTGATGAAATACCTTTGAAGTACTTGCCTGGCTCATTGACTTATGATACTTAACTGGAACTGTTGAGGCTAATTAATTATAGTTACAGACCAGTAATGGTTCTATTTGCTTCCTACCATTTTAATTACAAGTTAATGTTTTATAACGAGTTTAATTTTCTTGGATACTGAAGATTGATGAGATAGATTTAAATGCCCTAAACCCTGTTTTTAGCACGTGGCACTTTGGCAACAGCAAACTTTAAAACAAATCCTTATGTTGAAAATGCAATTTTTAAAATTGCACAAGTTGTTCACACCACTCTTCTGCATGTAAATTCGTGTCGTCTACCAGGAACTAAGTAAACACGAATATTTCCCGTGGGGGATTTTCCATTTGTTTTGAAGTTTGTTTTCTCTAAATGCACTTTTAGTGTCTGTGAAATTGCTTGCAAGTGGGAAGTTTTCAGTGTGGTTTTGCAGATTCCTTTGCTTTCACCTCCCAATATCTGTTTGCTTTTTAAAAAGCATTACGGGCACAGTTACTCCGCCAGTACTGTGCAATTATTCCACTAATTCAGACGTGTGGTACTTTTTGTCGTAGAAGTGGAATCCACCACAACAACGTCCTTAATATGAAAAGTTATAGTATCTAAAACAAAGTTATTCAATCAGAAATAAGTCATTATAGAATCCCAACAGTTCAGAAGCAGGATGACCACCCATTGTCAACGAAATTATTTGACAAAATGTTCTTTTCGAGGAAATTTGACACCACTATTAACAGGAACCGAGATAGCGCCAAATTTGATACAGACGGAAAATGAGAATCCTCTGGATTACAGAACACAATTACTTCCGCCATATAAGAGAGGAAAATGTAACAAATAGAATGTGTAGAAGCTAACAAAAATTTGAGATAACTTGGACGTCTATCAGGACCATGTGGTAATGTGATGAAAGCTCTCACGTCCCTATTCTTTCTACGATTTTACCTGACGTACATGCGATGAAGATCGATGAAGGTGTCTGTTCTTGGAAGCATTTAACTGCCTCGTGTGGGTAAAGGATGGACATGAGATTAAAGTGACTTCTAAGGGGCGGGAGATATAGCATTCTATTTTTAAAATTCCGGTAAAAGTAGTTGGATATAGAACAAAATGATTTATGTGGTTTGGAAAATTATTCATGAGAATAAGAAAGAAAATCTGTTCAGGTAAAATAGGGGAGAGTTATGTTCTTCTAGCGTTAGGGTGAATTTTGACAGACTTCACTAATTCCAGAAAAGTAGAATTTATGTCAGTAAACTTGTACTTGGTTTATATTGACTGAGCTCATTTTTTCAGCTTAGACCACATTCAAAAATCAAAATTGAAAATAGTTTTCTTGGCCCCGTCAAGAGGAGAGATATCACCTTAGAAAATTCATACTTGTAATTAAAAACAAGCTAATAAGGGACAAAATTTTTGAAAGCTTTGTTAGCTAGCCATGGACACTCGGCGATATGGACCAGGCCACAACTGATGAGATGGCCTCACCATCGGAATTGAAACTCATCTGATTTTTCAAAAGTTGGCACTTCGCTAACTATTTCAATCTCCAAAAAATTTTGCTTTTTCATAGAACTTCAAAGAGGGAAAAGATTTTTCAATTTTGATTTCGCATTGACTAATTTTGAAGGTGGTACTGAGCTTTCCACAATGTTGTGTTCTGTATGAATTGGGTTACAGATATAGAAGCGACTTGGTCCCCAGGATATTTATAGCACCTCAACTATTATCCTTCTTCTCTAGAGTAATGAGGTAATATCTATCCTCTTGGCAAGGCCATTCATTGACCTTGCACATTTCTTGCACATTTTTTTGTCAAAACTGGATTCTTTGTTTTAATAGTATAATTCTTAGTCTCCCATATTATTCCCATCGCTTTCCACAACTGTCTTCTATATTTCTATTAAATTATTTATTCCTCTAGAATAAAACTCTGTCATCTTTGTAGCGAAACATTCATGCAGTTCGTCAAATATCTTACACTCATTTTTAAATGTTTTCCCATTGATGAAATTCCGAATAGACTAAAGTAAGAAGAAGGGTGCTAAGCCAGGAGAGTTTGGTTAATGATCGACTACTTCTCAGCCAAATTCCATCAATATCTGTTAAATATTGCTGAAAGACAACTTGCTTTCTATTGGTCAATACTGGATGATCGTCTAATTTTTGAAATTGCTCACAATATTGCCGAGCAGTAATCATTTCTACAGATCCCTACTGATCCTATCAAATGGAAAGCATACTACACGCACTATTTCGCACATTATTATTGTAGTAACTACATGAGAGAATTTAATAATGTAAATGTTCGTTATCAGTACGTATGCCGGTGATCTGATCACTTTTATTTGTGTTTAGCTATACAGTAAGCCTTCTAGTATTTGTTTAGCAGATGTTCAGACTAAAAATCAGTTCTCGTCTGACCAATAAAGTGATACACCACTCGATATTTTGTTTATTTTTCCGCTCCTACATTATGAAATTGTGGACATCGATTGGGGCACAGCAGTAGGAAATGTGTTAATTACTTCATTAATGGAGAACATGTCTTTTTCCGGTTCAATTGTCACAAAAAAACTTGTTGGTCCCTCTGACCAATAGAAGATTTGTGCTTCTTAAAATTATATTTTATAAATCAGATGAACACATAAATTAAATCTATAATTCACATTGTTTTGCTTTTGTGACTTTAGCTTGTTTTTGCCATGTTTTTTTTCGAAATAAAAATAATGAATTTTCTTTGATTTTTTGCAATTTTTAATAGGACAAATAAATTATCAATCTTGAATCCCGAAACTGAAAAAATCTCCAGAAACAGAACCCACTATTGATGTAGCTTATCTGGAAATACTGCCATTGTTCACCATTGACATGGTTCACCTGCTAATTTCTCAGAGAAAACTAATGTTCCTTAAATCAGTCAAGTGCCTTTTTATGGGGCACTCTAAAAACAATTCCTGGAAAATATGAGCTGGGCTTTTTTCCGAACAATTTACCATCAAAGCATGCTGACTGATTTCCATTTAGAAAATCCGAAACAACTTTTGACTTCTTTTATTTACATATTTCCAAGAAAGTTATTCACGACATAATATCCGTTGGAACTTCTAAAGCCGGCCACATACTACGGACTTTTGCTCCAGATTGAAATGTGCAGGAAAAAGCTGTCGGTTAGGTCTGGAATGAAGGATTTCTAGGTAGTCTTGAAATTTTAAAAAATTGTTCAAGTTTGGAGCAAAAAATCAAAGTGTATGGGACTTTCGTGCCTCGTCCCTTCAGTTTTGTCATTGGTTCCTATCAACAAAAAGTCCGATCCATCTTTTTTATCGTGCAAAACTGGAAATAAAGTCTGTAGATTGTGCACAGCATCGTGTAAATCTGAAAACTACTCCGACTTGAATGATCGGGTAAATCTGGAGCAAAAGCTCATCGTGTTCCGCCGGCCTAATACGGACTTGTTGGGATGACTTAAGCTGCTTGATCCTTTTTTTTAAAGCATACAGACCGCTATTTCCTTTTCGATAAATACACGGAGAGTAGTTAAACTGAACGCTTGAAGTGATCACTGCGGAGAGACAGACTGATATATCGCTACGTGTCAGGTAGATCTATGAAGAGGATTATTACAACCATAGTTAGTGGAATGTCAATATTAAACAAGAAATGACCTGGGGTACATGCACAGTGTGTTTTATTGAGGGCCGACTATTCGGCTCAGGGTGATAGAAGACCTCAAGGAGGCTCATCAATTCCAATGCAATGGCGAAGATGAGATCCGTCCAACTAAGATTTTAGGATTCCTGAACCCCTAAGATATTGAAATTAGGATAATCAGAAATGCTCACCTCATTGCCGAAAAGAGGTGCAGGTGGGTTTGTGGTTCTCTCTTTTTTTTAAGGTATTGCCTAAGCTCAGGGGACAACCCTATGATGCACACAGCACAGCTTAGGCGGAAAGCAATTAGGGAAAGGGAGATTGGGAAATTTTAACCTGATAAATGTTGCAACTCAGCCACAATGGCTTCACAAGTACAATCTTGTCAGTAGAATTGCCTCAATTACTCGTACCCAGATTAATCGCCACCTCCTATGCGGGATTCGAACCCACGCCAACAGGGGAGAAAATCAGTATACATGCGCCTCAGCCCGCTCGATCACCGGCGTGGGTGGTTTTCTCTTGAGAGGAATCAGATAGCTTTGGGTTTTGGATACATTAAACTCGACGCGATTCGCCCTGCCCCAGGTAGGAATTTTAGTCACCGAAGCTATGGAGACAATGAATTAGATCTTTCTCCACCATCCTAAAAAAAA
>QYTT01081546.1:42912-56982 GCA_006980735.1 Dasypogon diadema
CCCTAAGATATTGAAATTAGGATAATCAGAAATGCTCACCTCATTGCCGAAAAGAGGTGCAGGTGGGTTTGTGGTTCTCTCTTTTTTTTAAGGTATTGCCTAAGCTCAGAGGACAACCCTATGATGCACACTGCACAGCTTAGGCGGAAAGCGCCAACAGGGAAGAAAATCAGTATACATGCGCCTCAGCCCGCTCGATCACCGGCGTGGGTGGTTTTCTCTTGAGAGGAATCAGATAGCTTTGGGTTTTGGATACATTAAACTCGACGCGATTCGCCCTGCCCCAGGTAGGAATTTTAGTCACCGAAGCTATGGAGACAATGAATTAGATCTTTCTCCACCATCCTAAAAAAAAGCACCGTCCCAGGGTTTAATTTCCTCGATTGCATCTTTTAGCCACGAGATTGTGCCTTGGTTGACGCAAATGCTTATATGAAGTTGGACGTATCGGGCAATAGACCAACTGAGGCAGATAAGATCATATAAAGTTTTGGATCAAATTAGAATGGAAAGTATGCTAGGGTATTAATAGGAGTTCTCAAAAGTAAACACACCCTTTTAAATTTGCAATTCTACTAATTCTGCAAATTCCTGCACCGATTTAAAATGTTAAAACTGATTTAGTTAAGAACTCACAAGCAACCAAACCGCATGGGGAGCTAATCAGACGGTGAAAAGTAATTGGAATAATCGCTTAAGAAGAAAGAGGAAAATTCCCTTTTAGCTCTCTTAAATTCTGTTTTTCCTGGGGAAACTTGAGATAAACTTCCAAAAGTCCCTGGAAATGTTTGGAAGGAAAGCTTTTCGGTGCACGACAGGAGAATATATCTGAATCTATTCCCAGAAATAAACAGTTCGGCCGCGTCAGTTGAAACACTTAGTGGTTGAGTTCGTCGTTCTGACTTGGGGTGTGTGTTTCCTGAACGGTTTCGGAATTTTCGACCTCTGAAATATATAAGGGTAATAACGGTTTTTAGTGAAAGCTGAATCCTATTATTAAAGTGATTTCCACGCATCAGAAGCGATTTTTATGAAGGCTACTGAGAATAGCCTAGAGTGAAGTGAGTTTTTTCAGTATTAAGATAAAGTAAGAAAAAAAAATCTTGCTGGTGTTGCGTTTTAATCCTTTTCAAAGGAAGAAGCTTTGTGGCCTTCCTTTCCTCCAGCTGTGATGATGGCATAGTGACGTCAGAGACAGGATTAGTATGAGCAAGGTAATAAGAGGCAAACATTTTTCAAATCCCACATTTGGATTAGATTTCTTAGGTGATTGGGTTTGCTCTTTGCTCTAATGCGATTATCATGCGTGAAGATTATTGAAGATTAAGTCGATGTTAAGAAGGAATTTCACCTACAGATTGGGGCCAAGCCCCTTTCTAATTGTAACCAGGGAATTAGGGACGGTAACGTGACTTCGAGTGCCTCCAAATGAAGCTAGAACCACATAGTGAGTAAGCTCTTAACGTTGTGAATGATGAACGTACAGAAGGAGGGATGAGTTATGATAAGCACAATTAAATGAGGTTTAGGCAGGCTCGCTCAAGGGTGTGTTTTCACAGTTAATTACTTAGGTTGTGTTTTCAACGAGACCTCTAGGATAAATGCAATAAGAGGAAAGTCTCCCATCCTGACCGTATAGTAATGGTTGCATGCTCCGTCATGCAGAAGGGCACCTGACATACATTTCTCTTCATGGGAAGATTCCTGCTGTTAGGAAATGAAGTCTGTAAAAGAAGAAGGCTATTTGTGGGTGCTCTACAGGAGTGCATCATACTTCCTAATTGTAGGTTGTGAGATGTATGGAATTTGTTTAAAGTGTTCCTTGTATGTATAGGTTTGTTGGGTAATTAGAAAGTGTAATTTGGAATTTAATTGAAATTGATTACTGTGAATAGGATTTCCATGTATAATATTATGTGGGGCTGATATCAGAGATTTTAAATTACTTCCGGAGTATTTTAATTAAAAGTAGTCCTCTCAAACGTTTCATTCAATTCATACTCATGTAACATGTTCATACAGAACGCTTGAGGTTTGCTGAAATTTCAATAACATCTGAAATTGGAATTTTATCTATGCAGTATGCAGCACTCTATACCCTAAATACTCATACAATATACATATATACATACGAGTGCATAAAGGTAGCAAAATGAATTTTGAATACTGAATTGAAGTGAGCCGATTTTTAGTTCAAAATGCAGGGTAGCAGTTTTAGGTTCTGAAAGAGAAATCGTGAGCACATTTTTAGCACTACTGATATTCTTTTGTAAGTTCGTTTTTGAATAAATCTCTGTTCAGAGGGTCTATTTAAGAAATAACATGAATAGAACAAGAAATCAATAGTAGTTTCGAGTTCATTTGGTATTTTTAATTAATCACGTTAGATGTTTGCTTTAAAAACAGTCTTTGGACTAATTCTGGAATGCAATTCAATCCGTAACCAAATATGTCTATTATTATTTTGGCCTTTAATTTTTTCTACAGTTGTTTGAGATTTTCTAAACCAGATCTAGATTTGTCGAAACTAGTTAATTCGTAATTAGATTTTAAACTTTGATGAAATTTTTTTAACATGTTCAGAAATTCCACTTATATTCTAAATATATATTTAAGTATTGGAAAGACGAAGCCAGAGGAATATTTCCTTCATTTGTTAAACCAAAACCTTCGAAACTATAAGCCATGCACAAGAAGAAGAGCGAGAACATTGAACCCTGTTTTATGAATGCTTTAAGATAGGCGAAATTGGGCTTATATACTTCGTCAGCCCATGTACTGCTATCTTGAAGCGTTCATAAAAAACAGTTCATATGTTAGTGCTCAAGGTCAGTTCATGGCTTGTAGTTTAGAAGGTTTTGGTTAAACCTATTATGCCTTACTGTCTGTGTAAAGCTCCTGGAAATTTGTCTGAAAAATAAAGTAGGATCTATTTTTGTAGGCATAGGCAAAGCGGATCCCCATTTTCTATGAATCTTGTTATGTACTTCTCTAATAAATAGAGCCCAATGATTAGAACTGCTATTACACGTGCTCAGTTCTTGTATATGCAATAGTAGGTCGAATTATTGGACTCTCCTACAATTTAGATCGATTTATTTATTCTACTAATTACGGCGAGCTATTATGGCAGGTTGCATTATACCACGACGTCATCAGCGTGAAGGTGTAGGTAACATGTATCAAAAATTCATGTAGCTGACTGAATACTCTTTAAGCAATAACCCCGTAGAAAATGTATTCATTATTTCATTGATGAAGTAATTTCTGCACACGATTTTGGTATTTAAGAAGCGCAGTACATCATAGAAATAAAATGTGCGTTTTAATATTCTTAATTAGCTGTGCTTTAAGCGAGTACGGTCATATTTCACACCAAATAATTATTATCTGAAAATTTTTTTTAGTAAAATAGCTTTGAACAACACGGTTCTGAAATATTTTATATTTCATGGTTGACCAGTGATTAAAAAACACGAAAGGGATATCCAACGGGTCCTGAGAATAAAAGTAGTCAACTTAATAGAAGCCAACAACTACGTGTATATCCGAGATATTATGGAACCGAAGCTTTCCATTAGGTGGTTGTAGAGATAAGAAAAAAGAAATGAAATCCGAAGATTTAAGGAGCAAAAAGTAGCAAAAAGAACCCATAATCAGAATGTAAGAAGCATGTGTGTAGGTAAAAAATTGTATAAATAGGAATATTTAAAAAACAGTGTATTGTGATGGAAGGCGAAACTATTCAACAAGTGCATTTAAGTGTTATAAACACTACGAATTTTACTACGTACCAAAATCACTGACGCTCTGAATGTACCAGAACTACGTCCAATCGAATTGTATTGGGCCGAAATGCAAAAAAAACCCGACTATTTTTTGAATGCCTTTAATTTGATGCCCGACTCGATGAAATGAAATATACAAAGTTTTTAATTTTCATAATCAGGGCTTTTAACTTTACAAAACACTCTACTCTTTTTCTGAATTTTAACAGAGGGATGTCATTGATGCATCTTTGATGCAATATTCGTTCATTGATTCATTGAAGAAAATGTAAGAGTAATAGTAAACTTAACTTTAAGCACATTATTAAGCCAGCCATGAATTAGTGGAATTAAATGTGACGATGGAAGAAAGAAACAAAATGTAATGGTTGAAACTTGTAAAACTCGTGCACGTGTTCTTAAACAAATAAACAAGGCAATTAACAAAACACAAAATGTGATTAGGCTGAGTTCAATTTTTATTGCCATTCCATTTTGTTTCTTTTGTAATAAACATCACAGAGTTTTCGCTCAGAATTTATAAATAAACACAGGTGGACAAGAAATCTCCAAATTTCTTTGATACAATACCTCATGCATTACATTTTCATTAACATCCCTCAATATTTTATATTACCCATTACCATGTCAACGATAACCATTTCTGTTATTCTTTAATAATGAAAATATTCATTACCGTGTTCATCAATGACTCGATTTTCTATTGGTATTATCTCCCTGAAGTGAAATTTACTGTATTTGAATATATGGAGACTTTATTTTACTAATTATGCTTCTGAGAAATTAACTATTTTCTAGATTGTTCCACAAGCAAATAAATCTAGTTATTCAAAGCACTGAATCAGTTAAAAAAAATAGAAATTCATCCACCACTAGAGGGTTGCACATATAATTGATTAAATTTTCTTGTCACTCAATTTGGGTAAATTTCAAGATCTTCAATAGCGTGTTTAGTTTCATAAATTATATACATAAATTTGAAGTTCAGAAATCTAGAAAGAATATCGATTCCAATTTGCCACACTGTTAAGCTTACTAACGACGCGACGTACCTCAGCATAATTTTCCTGAGAGTTTTATTTCGTAACACTAACTAAATGTTTGTCACCTTCAGATTAGTTTTGTAGATAAATTACTTCTGTTAAAATTAAGAATGATGAATTACCCACAGGAGAGAGCCCTTCAGATTTTGACCATCTGCAGCAGCTATTTATTGTCATGATGTACCGGAGCATAAAGAACCAAAGAGGTGACAAATTGTACGAACTTTATCTAGTTTTTATGCTGAGGGAATATTACTCAGTCCATAACCTGATTGCAGAGTTTCAGCAACCTTTGTTCATTGGAGTGTTGCTGGGCATGTATTTCTGTCAAAGGGTATAAATATGCTCTACAGCAAGTCTCTGAGGACACATCTTTCTTGCAAAAGAAAAGAAGTAGCTAATAAATTAGATATATTAAGGCACACAGGGTGTAAGATACAATCTTATAGATATAGAAGTAAGAAATTAGTGTACCAGTTTTTTGTAACTTTTATGGTTGTGGCTACTCAAGTGGAAAATGAATTTAAGCAAAAGCCAGCAATAAAGATATTTTCTGCTCAAAGGTTTTGGGGAATTACAAAAATTGTGTTAATAATAGTAATTTCAAAAAAAATATAACTTCAGATTAATCACGTCTCAACAGACAAAAAAATTAGAAATCTATCATAAAGGTAGTTTTATTTCCTATTATACGGGGACTGAATCAAATGGTTTTTAAGATACGAGTAATCCGTGAGTTGTTATCTAGGTTAACACATTTTCCATATATTATGCCTTGTCTCGACCTGAGTACCGACGCATGATCAAATTATTCTGCAAAGACGTTTAATGTAATTACAGGAAAGCAGATGCTATTTTACCTGGATACGTAGGAAAGAAATACACTTTCACCTTGTTAACCCAAATAGCCCTCGGTCGTAGTCACCACTTACTGGTCAACCGTTGAAAAATAAGATTGAAAGTAGAACAAGTCATTAAAAATTAACAAGCAAACTTACTTCTCTATGTACCAAGAATACCTTCCTGTACGATAGGATAGGAAGCTTGGTAGTTTCTTTTTTTTTTAAATTTCTCGTCTACACAGACCTCATGTTTCGTGCTGGATGTAATGTCGTTAATAATTCACGACGACACCATGATACTCTGAATATACCAAACACAATCAGGAGTTATCCTTAAAGCTCTTCATTGTTGGGCCAAGAAATTAAATTTAAGGTTAGATTAATCTTATGAGTACCTACGCCATATTACTGCTCTATACATTTGTGTAAAGTAGCAAGAGCGACATATCGCTGCTGGAATTTAGTATGTAGTATGTTATCAATATTGTGTAAAAATTTTATGGACTTTAGCTTAAAATTGACTGAAGTATAAATTTTTACTTATGATCAATCATTTTTGTCTGGCAACGAAAGTGGCTGTGATGGCGAATTTTGGAAACTCTATTGTATTTATAATTTGGTCCTCTAGTCCATAAGATTGGTGTACCACCAAATAGCGCCAAACGACCTCAACTCATTCTTTGGTAAGGTGTACACCAGAAATATCTACATCAATCTTTTCGCAAGGACTCAATTTTCCAGGTTTCGATTTGACGTAATTCACTTTGTTGGGTACTTTCTTTACCCAATTGTGATTGTTCCTCACACAAAGTGCTTGGTGCGTTCTGCTTCTGATAGAAAAATATTTATCGCAAAACTTACTTCTTGAAATTGCTCAAGTTTACCTGTGCTAACCCTACTTCAGGAACTCCATCCAAAGACTTAAAAGCTTTTCCTCTAAGTCAGTAGGAGTAGGACATTCGGGAACTCCTCCTCCAGTGGCCTTTTGCTTTTCCCTTACTTACCTCATTTCAAAAAATGTTTTTACAGGACATACAACAACCACTGTGAAAATCTTTTACACATTCGCTGCAAATGTTTCAGTATGATGACAATACCAGGCAAAGAATAAAAACTTCACTTACTACATAATATGGAATATCGCATGCGAGAAATAGAGATTATTACAAGCTAGTTGCTATAGCTATTATGGCATAGTGAGCAGTAGCAGTAGAATACCAATCTTCTCAATTTTTGCTAAATGGATCGCTATGATTTTTGTAGCTATTTTCATAGCGATTCTATTAGTCGCTACAAACTAAATTAGTAGAATTACCCTGATTATTTAAAACTGGATTTATCACTACTTATACCTTTGAGAATATCATATTATATTCAGTGGGCAAGATATCTTCAACCTAAGGTATGCGTTTACTTAGAAGCTGCAGGTAAGATATGTGACTCAATAGTACGGGATTCAAGAGTATGGGATTTGAATGCAATTAGATACAAGATTGAGGATGGTGGACACAAACATTTAAGTTGAATTAAATTTTGAAGTGAAATTCACTTCGAAGAACGCTTGAAAAATGTCCACATTTTGTAATAATTTCATTGTGAAATTATTCAAAAATTATAGAAAATTTGTGAGTACTCGGTGTAGTGTCTATGGCAGACAAGTCAACAGGCGCACTGACGATGATCACGTTGACATGCTTCTTCACCTAGAAAGAAATTTTCTATTCATGTGGACATTTTTTAAAGTGTACTTGGAAGTGAATTTCACTTTAAAATTTAATTCCGCATGACTGCAAAGGGCAGACGGAAGAGCAAACAGAAGCTGTGTTTTTTTGGCAGCAAAGTATTGAGTTATCATACATTTACTGCGTTAAATTAACTCGATTATTTTACAGAGTTAATATGCTTATTGGGTTATTTAAGTCTTCTATATATATAAAACACATATATTTTGTGTTTGAAAGTTTATTTTGCTCATCAGAATAATTAAAATATACACAAATGTGTACAAAACTAACATCAAGATAAATTTCAAGTTTATAATGGTCTTTACTCATCTCGAGTCTGCTTAAGAATAGAAAAAAAGAAGAAGGACTAACTCTATACTCTATGGATTCCAACCATTTGTTTGAGCTTTTATAACTCTGTTGCCAAAAGAAACACAGCTAGAATCAACAACATGATCCAAGGAACTGGAAAAAAGTATATAACCAATCTAGAAAAGAATGAAAGAATGTTAAAAAGAAACATGAATACAAACATGACCTAATCGAATACAGCAAAAAATTGAGGAAAAGACGCTCTGACCCTACTACAGAAAAACTCTGTAAGGACGACTCTAATACAGTCAGACTCTTAAAAGCATACCGATGGGGATTACACTACCACTTGGGAGGAAAAGCTGGATTTATTTATACGGACACACTCCCTGGGCTGCAGTATAATATAGTGGAAAGGTATCCGATGAAATTAGTGATGACTATATATCTTCGAACCGGATCAAAAGTCTCTCCGCACGTATCTTCACAGAATGAAAAACAAAATGGGCTGTTGGCTCCTTCGAAGCGTGCAAACGTAAATGCCCTGAAGAAGATAGTCGTGTTTTTTATCTGGTGTCTTGGAAGGCAGGAATTAAAATTGATCAGCCTACCTGAAGATGTAGGTTTTTTGTACCAGTCAGTAATTATAGACTTATCCTCGCGAATAACTTTGATATCTAAGTATGCAATGGACGGCCAATATATATGCCCGGAATTTCGGAAAAGTTTGAAAAGACCATTAAAAACTCCAACAATAATGTTAATTTGACCTTCAAACCTGGCAAAACAGTCGCAAGCATATTTAGTAGAGTAAAACAGAAGATTGATAAAGAAAGGAAATATAATGTTGTGTGAAGAATAGAATTATGAATCATAAATCAGACATTAAGAATAACAATCCTAATAAAACAACATTAGCAGCACATTACTGGGTATTTATAAAAGGAAACATAACCTTTTGCTTGCAAAAAATGAAGTAATTGCTTCAAGTTGTATTCATAAAAAAAGTGAAGGAAAAGTTTTTGCTTCGAGGCGAGAGGTTTTGCTTCATATTAAAAGATTTTACTTTTCTCGTATTTATAAAACGAAGCATTTGCTTAAAAACTGAAGGACTTGCTGCTAAAAAAATCTATCTAGTCCGCATGTAACTTTTTTCACTTTTTTCATTAGTTTGCCAGAGTTTTTACAACGTGCAGAATAGCTGAAGAACACAGCCCACAGTGTCCAGAACATTTCATGAAGTGCTTGATCATGTTGTAGAAAACACTGGAGAATGGATTCAGTTCCCAGCAACAGAAAATCAAATCATGCGGGCCAAAGAGAAATGGTTGACCAAGTTCCTTTTTCCAACAGCTATTGCTACTGACTGCGCACATATTCGAATTGACAAGCCATTCTATGGAGACGAAAAATCGGAAAGGATTCACTGGTATTAATGTGCCACATGCGACCAGAATTGTGTAATAACCAGTATTGAAGATGGCCTGGATCAGTTTACGATTCTCGCATATGGAGGAATTCAGCGGCGTGTGAAGCCATGAAAAGGACAACAAACACTGTACTGCTAGGGGACAGTGGGTATGGTATAATACCATGTCTCATGGCTCCCTACCCGAGCCCCCAGAAGGAATATCAAAAAGCTTGTTTACATCAGAACGAGTTGTGATTGTGCATACATTTGGACAACTGAAACGGGGATTCCCTATTCTGAAGTATGGATGCAGAGTAAAATATTTCAGTATCCCAAATATTATAATTGCATGTGCAAAGTATTACACAACATAGCCAAGTACCTACGGGATGCAGATTTTGAAAAAGATTAAGAAGAAGAACATGTAACATCGTGAATCTTTAATACCTTTCACTTCATTTTTATTAAGTATTTCCTTGCAAGGAAAAGGTAAAGATTGTGAATACGAATTAAAGCAAAACCTTTTGCTTCTACCTTATACTTCTTAGTGCTATCTTTTACTTCTACTTTCCACTTCAAAATAAATGCTTCAATTTTATAAATACGGTTTATTGCTTTTCACCGAATTTTGAGAAAACAGAGATTTAAGGCGGTAGAGAATAATTGGCAAAAGAGACACATCCTTGAAGCCTTCTACATTTATGACACTGACAACACTTTAAATAGAAAAACGGAGCTGATAACATGAACGCTATATACTATTCATTACTGGAAAGTTTCGCGCATGTAGAAAAGACCTCCTGAAGTCGCTGAGTGATATCCAGCGAAACGTTAAGGCGTAATAAATGCATTTTTAAATAGAAAATTTGAAGTATTTTTGGAAACAGCTGACCGAAAGCCTGTGAATTTCCATTTTGTATGTAAATTGAAGCAGTATTAAAGGTTTAGGAGTCTTTCGTTTTGATAGCAAGACTCCTGAATTTTTAAGTGCTGGCAATTTTTCAGTTGATTTTTTTCTATAATTTTCTTGCTTTTCAGGGAAAAGTAAAAATTTATTTTCGATTTTTTAATTTTTAGTTCTACCAAGTACTTTCTTCTGATGAATAAACAGACATAAGACACAACGTAGACCATACGAAAATAGTTTTCCTTATACAATTTTTGTGTAGGGCAGATACAAGAAATTTTCACCGCCTTTTTCTCTGTAGTTCCTAGTTTCCTAGAGTGTGTCAGTCAAAGTGTTGCAGTGTTTCCAGGCAAACTTAGTCGGCTTCTAAGCAGCATTTTACCAATTTGCATCATAATCCATTAAATCCAGATACATGCAATGGATTACCCACATTTGCCAACGTTATAGCTTACCAACCAAATATGTTTCGTTCTCAATGTGAAATTAATCCAAGGGCGTAACTCTAGTCCTTTTATTGTCAAATGTCGTGCCAGACTATTTCCTATGTAGAGAAACTTTATAGCTTCATTACCATCCTTAATGCAATCGTAATTTATTTGCAGTTGAATTCGTTACCTTCTGCGATGCTCCTGTTCTACACTAGGCAGTAAAAGAGTGAATCAATTGGAATAATTCAAAGTGGATTACATTAAGGAGTATGCTGTCAGTTTTCCACCCCTCTCACTTCGTTCGTATTCTGAAGATAAGATATTTAATTCTATCAAAAGCTTTAAACCTTTTGTAAAGTTTATCCTTGATGTACCTGTCACTCAAGGGCATTTAATTGAAAATGAATTCCCAGAAATCAGGGTCTTATCAAAAGGCAATTTGAACTCAGACCAAAGAAACATTTGCTTGTCCACCAGACACAGAACGAAGTAGCACATTATTATCAAATATTTATGGGTTCAACATTTAGTTAGCTCACAGGTAATTTTGATGGTTTAGCTCAGGCCATCTTTCGAATGTCAATACCCTCGTCAAGCTGTTTGGGAGGAACGTTAAATCCAGACAGCTTAAGACTTTCGAGCTTAAGACGGCACAAGCTGAATAGAGTTGGTGTCCCAAGTGGGTGAAATCCTTCGTACCGAATATTTCGCTTGGGACATAAGTATGACAGGACGAAAATACTTTTCACAAGAGGTAATAACAAGGAATAATGACATCCTTCAATGGTGAGGCTTTCTTGTCATTTAAATTTTTCCCAAATTGGATCAAGGAGACTTTATGGGAATGATGCTAAATGACGACCATGTTTATTAAAAGGAAAATAGAAATCAAGAAGATGGATGACGATCAGGGCTGATGGTGATGATAGAGTCAACTGTCTGTCGTATCACTTCATTAATTTTAAGGCAAAGGGAGGCTTTTCCTTAACTGTGAATTAAATTAGTGGGATAATAAATGACTCAGGACGTTGGGCTCAAGCTCAAGTGAGATGTGCCCTCATAACTTGGGCCTAAGTTGCCCGATCGAAATTGAGTGGAAAACTTTCGACCAAAGAAATGGGAATGTTTACGCATTAGTCCCGCTCTTAGCACTGCAGCATTTTGAGGCTTACAGAATCTAAACACAATTAACTTAAGAAATTAGTAATGTTGGCAATTATGTAGATTTACATATAAGGATTTAATGGAAGTGCAAAAATAAACAGAATTTGTTTGTTTTCGAGTGAGTGATGAAGGCTATGTTGATAGAAGACTTGTGAAACAATTTTGGCTGAACATGAACAAAGCTTTAGACAGAATCATGCTAAAATAATAGTTTTCATCCCACATTTGAGGGAGAAATTTTGTTTTCGTTTTCAGCTTAGTCTCTCTCGTGGGCGTCATTTGGACGAGCCACAAGGGTTGGATTCTTTGCCTGACGGCTTGTCCTTTCGTCATTTTACGGATTCTTTCGAGGTGGGTTCCAGCCATGTTTAATTTATGGTGGAGTGCAGATGTGATACTTTACCACAAACCCTTTATCCTTCTCGCTAGATTGTCCCAAAGCGCTCGGAACCGCTTCCGGATCTGACGGAGTTAATGTACCGATTGAATCTTATCGCGATCAGGCTAAGTAATTTATTTAGTCAGACCACTGGACCTTGTCAAAAAGGAAGCTGACTATGAGGTCAGATTTTTTAAACTTTTCGACGTGAGGGTGATCTATTGAAAAAAAGCCTGCGCCCTCATTTATGCTCAAACATCTTCCTGGGTCCTGGGTACCTACATAATCTATGTATGATGGTCTTGGTTGGAATGTGCTGGTTGTTTTGAAAGCATTCAGTTAGGATCTTGCTGTGAGAAATATCTTTATCCTCCAATGCCCTAAGACTGGCCCTTCCCATGGCTTTACCTCCTCCATGACCTATTTTAGCCACTTCGAGGTGGCTTTTTGGACCCTTTGACCATTACGTCCACAATGGTTCTAGGCTGTCTTTAGGAATCTGTCTGGGATGATGGGTATCCTAGTGCTGGCTTAGGCTACCCTGTAGAATATTCTTGAGGCACCGCATAGTTAGGCTTGAAATGTGCGTTTTTATTGATTCAGAAGGAAAACTACCTCCATGTAACTCTACCTTTTGAAGATGGAGGATTTATCTTTGTAGAAGGAATCTCCACTGATAAAAGTGGCGGACTCTTCCTTATATCAGAGACCGATTTCCCCTGGCGGTAAGAGCATATCTTGCTCGTTTGACCTCAAAAGACGTTAGACGGCTAAACGGTTCCTCTTGGACTGTATATGGAAGGGCTCTGTGGTCTTCTATGCTCTAAAGGTCCGACTATAATTGACTTTCGCGACTTCAAGAAATCAACCAAAGTTAGCGAAAGTTGCTGTTAAATTTGACACCGACTATAATGAAATTAAGTGAATTTTGCAGTAAAGAAGAAGAACTAGCATTTTTATTAAAACATAGACTGTTGTAACGAAGATCTTTGCTTCGTACTACATTTATTAAATCTTTAATAAATTTGGCTTGTTCCATAATGAAAAGCTTTGACATTTGTAAATTTACTGAAGTCGGGTACGACAATTATCGTAGCATGCAAAAGTCAGCGAAAGTCAGCGAACATGTTTTGAGAATCGATTATAGTTGCTATAAGCGAGTTCCATGTTTTCGTAACTTGACTTAAACTGAATTTGGTTTCTGAAATCCAATTATAGTCGGGCCTTAAGCCACGTCTAAATGCATTGTGCGTTTAGCAAAATATTCATTATAAGAGATTCGAGATCGAAATCGCTGATACAACTCCAATTTTTAATTAATTTTTATAAAAATAGAACTTCTACTTCTCTCATGTTGAGAAATTTTCGGATTTTTTCTTTGTCTATGGCAATGAACACATTCCAAGAATGCAATTTTAAAGACTTTATTGAAAACGACTAGTAATAATAAAAGAAGAATCTCGGAAAATGGAGGAAATAGACAATATCGAACCAACTCCTTCAATAAAACTAAATTAAGTTATAGACTTGGCGAATTCATTCTGCATCAAATTCTGAGGCATTGAAACTAATAGGATTAAATTAAAGTGAATAGTGAAATTTACGTGCAACGAAAATAAGATAACATATTAAGAAGGGATCAGTAATCCTCTGACATTCATTCAAAACAAAACCCTAAGTATAACCGAATCAATCATCAATTCTCAGGCATATGAATGCTCTGTGAACGTTTACCGAAAGATATCTTCTCTACCATCTATCAGATACTTCTTTTAATGTTCACCACTTTATACCGTCCTCCAAAAACTCAAATACAACTCCCAATCTAAGGAAACTATGTATCCGTAAGTTGTTTTTGCAGCTCTGTGTTTAATGCACTTTCCTGCATGTACTCCTCTTTTCTCTATATTGTGAGAAATTTCTCGGAATTTTGGGACGAACTACACCAGAAATCAATAGAGATTTTCATTAAGGAGCAGTAAGGTTTCAGTTTGATATTTATACACTAAATTCTGTAGAGAGAATTTAAAATTATAATGAAGTTACTTTCAAAATGAATAAATGCAACT
>QYTT01081547.1:15227-25460 GCA_006980735.1 Dasypogon diadema
GGTGCGGTAACAAGATGGATTTGAAAGCATGTCGTCCAGTTAAAAATTCACTACTTTATTAATACAGAAAATGAAAATAAATCAGTTGAGATAGGCCGTGGGCGTGGGATTGAAAAGGCGTCATTTTCAGCGGTGATTCTAAATTAAATCTTTCCGGATCTGATGATGAAGTCGCGGTATACAGAAAACTTAGAGCTTCTCCGAAGCAAAGGACCCCCCCGTATTATGAAGGAATTAAAAAAATAATAATAGAGTTTGATATTTTGAAATTAAACAGGAATGTATAAAATGATCGTAAAAATTCATGCCGAGATCTATTAAGAGGTTCGTTCCGGCACATATACATGAAGTTTTTAAGCTCTTGCTAAATGCATTTTTGCATATATTTCTCTCACGAAAACTTTTCTAGAGAAACTGGCAGCGAACCAGCGTGATAGAGGGGATCGCATATAAAATATTATTTTTTTAAAATGTAGTATATGAACTAATTTATGTTACAATATTTATTTTGCGTGCAAAAAATAAATTTTCAGCCGAAACAAAGAATTTTGTTTCATACAAATATCCACGTAAAATGATATAATTTACTAGAACATGTATAAAAGTTATCTACGTTTCGCTCTTGCTATAGATTTTAAGAGTTTTTATAAAAAAAATGCAACAGTGATTGTTACTCTTAATAAATAACCTAAATTTAGATTTGCTTTATTTTAATAATATCACAAGAGAAATGCCTCGTGGAGCCGCTTCTATTTTGCAAACATTAATTCTGCGACTAGTGGAATAAACGGGCAGGGGGGGGGGGCATTATGTATCAAGAGTAACTAAATTGAGATGAAATTTTCTATGAGTCCCATCCTTTTTTCCGGCAGTGTTTCTCTATATCGGTCACAGAATGCAATTGAATTGGTGAATCCGAGAACAGTACTAGTCCAAAACGAACGTTCTGGACTAGTACTGTTCTTGGACTCACCGATTTAATTACTCTCCTCCACGCATAGATGGAAAGTTTGCTTCCCCACGTGGCGCAAAGATCACCATCATACAATACGATTTACTTTCAGCAATTGAGGCCAGTAAAGAGTTTATGGAATAATATTGAGGAACAATTGAAAACGGAATTAAGGACCGAAGCACACCGCCGCGATTGCAATTACGATTGATGCCAAAGTCATAGATAACTTCTGTGTCATAATTCTACGAAGAAGAAGGCGTATAGATTTCAGTCACTTACCCTATTACTTGTCACCTAGTTATTACTATTAATTTCGAAATTAGAATTCGAATTAGAATAAAGAGGATTATTTTTAATCATGAAAGAATTTCAGCTCTTGTCTACTTTTTGTTCGTGAACGACCAGACTTTTGGATTGTACCTTGTTTCATGGCATCAGACATGCTGCAGTGGCCAGAAGTGGTTTGTAAATAATACACTACTACACAGGTATTGTAGTGTTTGTGTTGGCCCTACCTTGAAAAGTAAAAAATAGTAACAGATAGCTGCACATGGAAAGGTATTTCAATTTTCTTTAAGGGAAATTCAATTTTTTTACCGGGTTGAAGCAATCCTTCTGTCTTGCGAAGCCAGTGAGATGAATATTAAATTTCATGATGTAAAAATATGCAAAATAATTCAGATTAGCTTGTAATATTTGTAAAGTTAAAATAATTCTCCGTTTCCTTTTTGTCTAAGCCCTGTTTCGTGAAACATAAGGTTGTCCCTGAATTAAACGACAATTTTTTAAGGTATTGCATAAGCTCAGAAGGCACAGCTTAGGCGGAGAGGAATTAGGAAAGAGGAGATTGGGAAAATTTAACCTGACAAATGTTGCAAGTGAGCCACAAGTTTTAGCATGAAATTATTGTGCAACATCACAATACATACAATTCTCGTCAATGCAATTGCCTCAACCACTGGTAGCCAGTTATATGGCTGCGCCCTGTGCAGGATTTGAACCCACGCCAACAGAGGAGGAGGAAATCTGTAGACGTGCGGTTCAACCCGCTCGGCCACCGGCGTGCGTTATGTATTATAAAAAAAACCGATAACTTGAACTAAGCGCTAAGAAATTGTCCTCCGGAATTTTCTCAAAAAAAAAACTAATAGGTTATGTGGATAGATCAGATTTCAATCCTATTTAACATCTCCTTCATCATTCTTCCCTAATATGTGAGATCAATAGGTATATTTTATGCGTTTTTTTCTTCATTTTTCCAAGTCTTGCATTTGAGAGGCTTAAGCGAGCCTTAGTGTGATTGGTTAGTTACTCACTTCTGTGAAGTCTGAGCAAACAATAAAATTCACTTATAACAGAATACTAGCGCCATTCTTCGACCTGTGTTGTGTTGCAAACGCATGTAACACTTCTCTTAATTACCACTAATTACGCGAGCGATGCAATAGAGATTTAGAATAAATACATCTTGCGATCAAGCTAACATTGAAAACGAAGGTCATTTCCTTGAAAGTTGAAGTCATATCTGAACATCAAAATGAGCATAACGACTTTAAAAATCCAGGGAATATTATTAAAGCTAAAACTAAAGCTTTAATGGTCAAAAATCTGGTTGTCATCCCAGATACTTCAAATTGCTGACAAGCCAACCCTCCACCATCACCTGTGCCACATAATCTGTAAATCTGGCGTTTGGATTTGGCTAATTGGTGGCCCATTTTTTATTCTTGATAAGACTTTTACCTCTATTCCATGGCTGCAGGCTTTACTTCTATACTATTTCCACTTTTCTAAGAGCAGTTGCTGTTATAGTCCATGACATTGTACAGTGCTTGACCATTGAAGGTCGCTGGCTTCTTGCACTGAAGGTGATTTTCACACTTAGCAATTTTAAACTTTTATGTACGCATCGCTTAACAACGCAGATTTGATAGAGAAATTCAAGAATTCGAGTGAAAAGGTAAGCAATCAAAAAGAGCTAAGAAGAAAAATTTCAATTATTTTGCACTTCACTGGCTTTCATGACATATTTGCCACTTGCACCTTTCTGAAGGTAACTTTGTAAAAGTTCCCACACACTCCGCCACACTTAATCCCTTGATCGATTCAAATTTAAAATAGAAACTACGTAAGCATCTATGTAACGAGGAGAAACATGACATAACTACCTTACACTACCCTTAGATTGAATGCACTTGCATAAAAGACGTATGTACTTACTTTTCTGTATTTCAGTAAGTTCCACAGATTGTCTCAAAAATGGAAGATTAAAATCAGCAAGAGGTGAACCTCGATGTGGTACGGAATAGAAGAAAACACCCCTTGAATACCTCCATAGTGGGGCTGCTGTTGGTCTGCCACTTTCCCATGCATCCACGATGATTTGTTTAATGAAAATACCTCCCTTTGAGTGCCCAACCCAGATAATAGGATGCCCATAACCAACTTTTTTCTCAATTAGCAAATCTGCCATTTCTCTGGCTCGTTCACTTAAATTTGTCCTGTGACGTTTTCGTACCCAAACAGGTCGCCATAAGTAGGGATCAGTGGTGTAGTTTACAGCAATGACTCTAACTCCTGGACAATCCAGAGGTAACCAATCTCCTGGCCAACAAGCAGAGTATTTTACATTTTCGGGATCTTGTTGAATTGACTGACCACTTCGTGGGCTTTCTAATTGTGTCGTTGTATTTTCTTCACTACTACTGTCGTCTATTCTTAATCGAAATGTCGGAAAACTGAACTCAACACCATCACAATTCCCAACTATGTCAGGTTGACCGCATTCATAAGTGTATAGCCTTAAAGGACGATTCTCAGGTTAAGAGTAATTTTCATTGCAAAAGGAATCCATCTTACCTCAAATTTTCCTGACTTTCATATTCACAGGAATCTGAATCGTTTTGAATCAGGCAATCATCAATATCGGTATATCTTGGTCGCTTCCGAGAGTGAGGTGGGATAATCCGACTAGACCTGGAATGTCTTGGACGTTTCGGGGGTCTTAAAGGAGGACGAGGTGGTCTTTGAAATTTAACTTGACGGCCCGCACTATTCCAAAGGCCCTGCTTCCATGTATTTACTAGAGATCCATGAAGTCCGTGTATAAATATAATATCAGCCTTAATTGGCGTTCCTTCTGGCGGTTCGGCTAGTACATTCAAGGTAACGCACTTTTCGGGCTCTGGAGTTCCAAATAGAACACCTTTTGGTATCGATGGTGAAAGAATTACTGCACCACTTTCTGAGGAGGCTGCAATACTTCTTGTTGCAGATCCTTTTTTCAGCTTCATAATCTTCAGGATTGGATCAATTCGATAAGCAACTGAAAGCATATAAAAAGTGGTAAAAGACAATATTTAATTTTGGTAGTATCTTCCGATTACCTTGAACCGATGACAATCCCATTGAAATTGTATTCGCTGCGTACGCTAGCATATTGGTCAGCATTTGTCTGCTAGCACCTAGATTTCTTAAGGCCCTTAAAAGCCGAACACCCCTTATACCCTGCCAACCTCTGGCAACACCGTTGCAAAGAGGTAAAACTAGTCTGACCAGAACACCGAGGGCAATCCTCATCTTATTCTGTTGTGAACTGAAATGAGACAAATCAGTAAAGCTTGAATCGGCGATTAAAGTCCCAGGGCTGCTCCTCTGTCCTCCTTAATGGCTTTCAAACTTTCCTCTGTTGCGTATCATTAAAAACTAATCGATTCAGATTAAATTTATAGCACCACACCGCCAAGCAACAGATATGATGACCACTTGGTTTTCAATGAAAGCGGGGAGCTGAACATATCTCCGAGGACTAACCCCGCGCCAATTGATTGATAGACGCTACAACAGCCTCTTCAAGTGGCCAATTTATGCGAAGCTCTCAAGCAAGCAGTGTTCAATTAATTCTTATTAAGATCATTTGCGAAAATTGAGACTTGTCACATATGCGTCAGTGGAAAATGTAGGAAAAGACCCTGGGAATCGTAAAATGGTGATATTTACCTTTCTATTAATTGGGCTTCGACTGTCATTTCTATTCCTCCAATTCTTGTTAATTCCTTTGAGGGCCGGACATCTTTTATATTCTTAGATTCTAGATTGCATTCCTCTTTGGATTTTAGTACACCTTCGGTATCAGTCATATCACAGTCACATTCCACCTCCATCTCATCACCTTCGGTTGCCAAACCAATCACAGCTGTTTCGCCTATAGCTTCTTTGCAAATCCTATGTCCGTCTTTAACGTTGTCTTCCTTCATTTCTGCTCCTTAGAGGCCCATTCGGGCACAAAAGTTCCACCACTAAAACTTGTAGCCTTGCAATGATATTCAATCTTCTGACTCTGACATTTTTTCAAATAAAGTCCCTGAAAACAAAAAGAAATCTCGGTTATTTGGAGCCAGAAACAATTGTTCGCGGTTTCTATGGTGGCCTACGTACAGAGCAAATGGAAGGAATCTTAAAGGTTTCACCGATGCTGTCTGCTAAAATCACGGAATTAAATAAATACTGGAAATTTTACATCAACTGAAATGTGGTTGATTTTAATTTTACAAAAATTTTGTTTTTTGCGAAAATGTTAGTAGCCACACACGGGAGGAATCAAAGCAAAGTAAAATGCCTGGGGATTTTCACTTTCTAACGAAGAGGCTTGTATTCAAAAAGACCTGCCTGACCCATTTACCAATTTGACGCTTCTGAGTTGTTACTTTTGAAATAAAAAAAAATAAAAGGAAAATTTTAATACGAATTTAAGGAAAATTAAGAGGATTGGGAATTAGTTGCAGTGGCTTTGTTTTAAAAGTCCTCTGTTGATGCCTGCTTAAGGCCAATTTACATTACTACAACATTGTAAGCAAACAGTGCGAGTGGGATAGATAAAGCTAACATGATAAAATACGAAAAAAGACAAAACATATGCCAACAAAATTTTTACGGGCTAAAATGTCAATTTCCCCGCTGGAATTGAATTTTTCTTTCCACTTCATTCTTTGTCCTTTTTTTACACATATCATCAATCAATAAAACCATCTCGTTCAGGTTTTCAGTAAAAAAACATGTTGCTGCTATGTAAATTGGCCTTTAGTCTTTTACAGTAGACAATTTTGTTAAAAAGAAACACTTCTGTGTTGGTAAAAATGAATTACCTCTGAAGTCAATATCAAATTAAGGTGCAAGACATTTAAAACTTTTCTCTTTGTTTTGATCACAGACAAAGATCTCTGAGTCTTCTAAAGGTTGTCCGGAGAGAAGAAGATTCTAAGCCCTAAAACAAGCTGGTGAATATATCGCACTCGACGTTGGTGCATACAAGTTAAGTCATCTGATATCCAAAAGACTTTCGATAAGGTGCAAAAGAACAGCCCGACATTCTCAAAACTTTGAGTCGACACTGATCCGAAGTTAACACAGCAGGTTAGAACTCTTCTCCAGAGAAAACACGATAACTTTACTCTAAGTCCTTTAGCACGAAGATGTAGAGTAGACAATGAAAAGATGGATAACCTGACGAAAACCGAAGCTAACATTCTGTGTTTTGATCCCGAACCTATTTTTAATTTACCAAAGATCCATTTTAGGATGGAAAAATTTCGAGTAGAAACTCATTCGTAAGTAAGTAGATGTATTAGTATCTACTCACTGAGTATCACACAGTATCACTGAATTCTACCTCCAGTTTACGTTTGCAGCGAGTCAAGTGTGTGGAAAAGTACAGGTCCGAGAGAATTGTGCGGAAGTAAGAGGAACTTTACTAGTTTTAAGCGCAGACCAATTCTTAGGATCTTCGAAAATAATCACAATCACAACTGACGTAGCTCTCCATAAACCTTGCCAAGGATCATCTTGACATGATTGCAGAAAATTACCTAAGAAATGGAATTTTTATTAACCCCTTAATGCACCCAACCGAATTAACTCGGGTCCCCGAAACTGAAATTTTCCTACGCTCCTGAATGAATACGTGTGTGTTTATTTAACCGAGTACAGAGCGGTATAGGAGTATAGCGTGAGTTTTGTTCCCTTTTAGTAAGTTTTCAACAGCCCACTTGTAAATATTTGGCAATAAGTATTGGCCACGAGGCCAAAAGGGCGACTAAAAAATTTGCACGTCGTCGTCTGCATGCAAATGTATCGAGCAGTTTTTGACAACAGTAAGTAAGTCATTGATAAATAAACTGAAAAGTATCGGCTCTAAAATAGAACCCTGAGAAACGCCAGATATCCTACTAAGTTTACAGGACTACAATCCGTTACCAATAGTTTGATAAAAAAAAAAAACAAAAAAAGCGAAAAGGAAAAATCTGCTGATTAGAGGAACAGCCGACGGACTGAAATAAAAAAAATTGCAGAGCTTAAAAGAAACAATCAGTGATCAACAATTTCGAAGGTTTTCGAAAAGCCCAGAAGGACCAATATCAGCAGCTGGTCATCATCAAGGGCAGATGAGACGTCGGTGGTAATTTTTAATAGCTATTTCCAGTACGAAAACCAGATTGTCATTTACTCAGAAAATTATGACGGCTTAAATGGGCTTTAATTTGTTTGATCATGGTTTTTCGCAGGGCCTCTGCGAATAAACAAAGAACGCCCTATAGGCATGGACATTGAAATCACCTGAGACAATCGCGGTGGTATAATTATGTGAGAAATCCAATCTACATTCCTCAAACTCAATAGAAACCTCCAAACTAAAAGTTTAAAAGTTCTTATAAAATTGTTACTCATAAATTTGATACGCGACCCAAAGACCTGAAGAAAACTTGTACTTTTTCGAACTTGAGAGAGTTCGGGGAAGTCTTGCAGTGCAGTATCTCGTTATTGTGCTTGGAACAGATTATTTGGGAAAGTACTCGTACTTTGTCATTTTCAAGTACCAAGTAGCCCACTTGAGCTTTCCAAGTACAAGGACAGTAAGATTTGTGGTGCTACAAATATAGTAACCAGCCTTCGATTTGGTCAAAGTGAAAAGACACGACTTCTTACAATTAAATACAAATATATTTCACTGACTTTAAAAAGATTACAATATCGAGATTACAGTGTCGTGTCTTGGAAAGTCTGACGAACGTGAGCCGGAAAAAGGGAGATAGCAACTTAATGCGATCGCTGGTACTGACCAGATCAAATATAATTGAAATTATTGGAGACATGGAAGTTTGCGAATTCCGCCTGGCCAACGAATTCAGGTGTGGTGGAATTTTTGAATTTAAACTGTAGAACAGTGCTTGATTATTTGAGCCCTTTGATGGTTTTTATTGTTTAATTCAATGAATTGCAAATGAGTGGGTCACTACAGATTTATGCATGTGCGTCTGTCCGTCCGTCTGTCTGTCAACACGATTGCGGGCGAACGGAACAATGTAGAAAGCTGAAATTTGGTATGTGAGCACGGTTTACAGACTACAAGGTTAGCCAGGTTTGATTTTCACATGTGAATCGTGACGTCACTCTGGCTAAATTGAGCTCGACTCTATATTAGAAGAAGAAGATACATTGTTTTTGTAGATGACATTGTAATCGGCGGCAGGCAAAGGTGCTGGGTTTTGTTTGCTTTTGTAGAAATTTTAATCTAACAGCATCAAGGTTTACTTTATTATAAAGGTTGGCATAAAATTTGTTAAGAAATGTTACTTTATCTTGCTGCATTTTAGTTTGATGTACTTTTCTCCGAAGCAGTCGATAACAGAATTGTGTGCTGGATTTTAATGATACTGAGTTATCATTGTATTGCACAATAAATGGATTTTATAAGAAAACTGGAAGCTTGGCAATGTTGCTGGTATTTTTAAAATCTTACAAATTAAGTTACCTGCTTTATAGATATAAATAATTAGGTTTTAATACAGCATTTTGTGCTCCCGAAGCACCAAAAACACGACGTAAAGAAAGCGCAGTATCGGAAAGTGCAAAGTTCAGAAATCTGAAGACTACATTGATGAAATTGAAATGGTTATTTAGACATAGTATGCTCTAAAACACTAGGAATTCCTCATGCTTGTAGTTTATAAGACCTGTAGCTATCATAAAAAAAACTTTTAGTTAGCCCATATTTAAATTTTTTAAATCATTCTATGACGTTACTATTGTCGCAACTTTCAGCTGCAAGAGAAAAGCATCCAGAGTGACGTCACGAAATGGCGATTAAAATTACAAACCTGGCTAATCTTGTAGTCTGTAAACCGTGGTATGTGAGTTTGTTATTTTATTTGTGAGGTTGAGTTCGTAGATGAGCATAATCGGCCCACAGGAACTCCCTCCCCCCTCCCAGCATAATGGTAAATTTTTAGGTACTGTAAAACAGCATTTATAAAAATACTAGTACGAAATTCTATACATATATATATAATACCAATCCCCAACGTTTTACCGAAAATGAATGAATTTGGAGGAGGGGAATCCCCCTTTACACCACAAACAGTAATTCGAATGTAACTTGCGTAAAAATGACTGAATATATGTGAAATTTGATCCACTACTTCTTTATAGCATTTGAAAGGGGTAGTGAAAGTACTACCAATATACAATGGAAATAACACGTATTTTACCCGAAGACGTTAACACAAAATCAAATCTTCCATATTTGTTTTTATTGAAATCTAATAATTTAAAATGCCTATCAAACCAAACTAGAAAAGAAGAAACTTTAACAAATTTGTAGCAAACAAATTCTTTTGCGTTTAAATAATATAAAATACAACGATGTTTTATAATAGGCACTTGCCTATTAATTTCTTATGTTTATTATTTATTCTACGTTCATCATGATAAATTTTTATTACATCATGAACGCTAGAATGACTTCCTCGAACGATATCTTCCATTTTCCGTACCGTTTTTACTTCTCCGTAATGTTTAATAAATAACTGCATAATTTCAAATGTGGTTTGTTTTCTTTTCGACGCCATTTCTAATATTGCAATTAGCACTTTCAACTAAACTTCAACTGAATAGTATTTACTGATCTACTGGGGAAGATAAGCTACGTATCACTAATGGTGTGCATATATTTTAATGTGTTTTATTTAAATGCTGCCTTTGTTCGATTATTCTTTTGAGCCACTTTACCTATGCCCCTCCCCCTAGGTCTAGAACAAAAGTATGATCAGGTGTAATCTATTGGCTTACTCCATCCAATTTATCCACTAAACACCCTATATATAAGCATTTACAGTTCACAAAAGAGCTAAAAGGCTTTGTAAAAGCTTCCACGTTTATCAACAGTTTGGTTAATGTCGTTTTTAAACTAAAGAAACAGGACAACGTAGATTTCCCTAATCATA
>QYTT01081548.1:0-10088 GCA_006980735.1 Dasypogon diadema
ACCTAACAATATTCCTATTTTCCGAGTTGTAGTTATGTACTTTAACATCAATTTACTTTAACTTTAAAACAAAAAAATAATAATAAGTCTTGGGTAAAAAACTAAATAGGTAGGCATGTGATACTTATGAAAAAAAATCGTAGATGATAAATAATTTGGAGCGGTCCTCCAACGCGACGTATTTTTTTTAGAATTATTAATACATACTTAGGTACTTTAAGATTGAGTTTTTTTATTATTTTTTACTTTTTAAAGGGAACTTAGGTTTTTGTGTCGGGGGTTTTTTAAATTTTTAATTTAATTTTTTATTACACATGCTAGTAGATACTCCCACCTCTCACCCACATACAAGTTTTCATTAAAATAGACGAAAACATATCAAAGTTATAAGCAAATCTAACAAAAATGTCTCAAACTTTTAAAAAATGTTGAATCACCCAATATCTCAATTTAAATCAGTGATCTTCCACTTTTTACAGGCTCCAATAGAGTATACAAATGTCTAAGTCCAGTATGTCACACACCCCTCCCCATTCGGTTTGCAAAGGTTAATAACGGTCAAATGTAAAGTATCATTTTCGAGCACTTCTCATTTTTTTCGAAAATATTCCAAAATTTTTAATTTTTTGTTACACAATCTTATTTGTAAACTTAACACCTATTATTATACCAGTTTACATTTAAATCCATCCCTCTGTTGGAAAAACAATTGTTGAAAATCCACTTTCAAATTACTCTTGCGCCACAGTAGTACGTTTTAGTTCTTATATAAACTCAGCCACCGGCGGCAGCCTATATACCTTTATGAGAAGCTGAGTTTTCTGCAATCGGCCAGGCATATCAACCTTTTAATTCCTTTATACCGTTCCCACTTTGGTGAGCGTTCTTTCTTCGTCCAGTCGCACGTGCGTGGAATTCACTTCCTGCAGACATACAGCGGTCGGCCCCCTACAGCAGATTCTGCAAACTGTTAGATTCATCAAACATCTTTAATTAGGCATGCACGCTCTAGAACTTTTATTTTTGTTTTCACTTATTGAATTATTTTTATATAACCTTATTCTTTTATTACTCGAATTTTTGGTTTAGTAGTTTTCAGTTTATTTGTATTCATTTTTCATTTTTTTCTCCTTCTTCTCTCTTTTTTTTTAATTTATTCTTTTTTGTTTCCTATATTAAGCCATTAAACTTTGTACAGTTAAGATTGTAATATCTTTGTACTACCCTAATAAAATTATTATCATTATCATTAACTACAGTTCCCGAACAAATATTACTCCTCTCTTCATCATATGTCCAACGCAATCCATCTTACCCCCTCCTATGAAAAAAATACATTTACCCCTCTAGCGGTGAATTTTTGTACTAAGGTATAATATTCAATTATACATCTAAACCTTTCTCGTGAATCAATCTATCTAATCATGCAAACCGGTACAAAATCCGTTCAGGAGTTACGGAGAAAATCGCTCACAGACAAATAGACAGACAGACGCGACAAGCGAATATGTTTTATAAAATGCATAGATGTAGAGATAATGTTTCTTATTATGGATTAGGATTTCATCCCCAGTTAGCTAATGGTAAAAAGATAAGTTAACACAACATAACTAGAACATGTATATCATCCGAATTATATTACTATTAAAGTTATGTTTTTATCAACCTTCTACAGCACAGCATATAATGTTAAAGACAACTGACTTTTGCAAAGTAATGCTCAATATTTTTGGTTATGAAATATATGCCAACTCGTAATTGTAAGTTTAAGTTTGTTACTAAGTTTTATAATTAGGAATTGTTATAAATTCCCAACTTACTTCTTCCGTCAGGCTAAATACTAAGGACCTATTCCAATCCAAGTCTTCAGCTTCGTCTTCGTCTCGTTACAACAATTAGTGACGTCAGGAAGCAAGTTAACTTGTTCCAATTCGTTTGCTTAGCTTGATTTCTGACATTTTGTTCACGATTTCGTAGTTAAGACCCATGCGAATATTAGAGAGAAATGGATGAAAATTACACACTTTTTCGCTTAATTTTAATTATATAGGTTGGTAATTTATTCGAAATTAAATTAAATTTTTTGTGTTTTCTTACTAAAAGGTATTCATAATTTTCCTGACGTCAAGTCTGTCGTTGACTTGATGAAGTGTTATACAAACTAGTCAAGCTACATGGCGTAGACAACTGACGTCACTAACTTTTCTAACAAGATAAAAACGAAGAGAAACGTAGAGCTGGATTGGAATAGGCCCTAAAAATCATAATTAGAGCCTAATAAAAAAAATGTTATAGCATCTTTTCGTTGTTCTTTAATTGATCGTTTCTCAGCACACTTTCAAAACTTGCGCAATTATTAGAACCATAATTTTACCTGATTATGCGCAAACATCACTTCAGGCGCCCTGAGTCATTCTGTCTGGTTACCTAGAGTTATTCGAAGATTTATGAAAAGTACCGAGAAGTAAAAAAGTGATAGTGTCAGAAAGTCACGGGCGCGACATGATAGCTTTAATTGTGGCCTCACCAGAGATTCCTTTATGCCTGATTCACAGTTTCTATTTACCTTAATATTTCTGATTTGCTTTGCCGGGGCCAGCCATTTAACTTTGCACGGGCTGGCGGATGTATAGCCACTTTCACGGAACTAATTGGACTTGAAGCTGAGGCAAATTAGCATTGAAAGGGAAAGTGCTGCTGTCTTTCTTAGATAACTTTTGATTCTTACCTTACAGCAACCCAAGTGTGCAGATTTTTTCCTGATATTTTCGCTAATAAATTACTTTTTTTAATTTTGTTTTTGTGTGCTTACAGTAAATCCAGCTTAAAAGTTGTGAATGAACGGATGTTTTTGAATGTCAGTTTTTTCGAAGATATCTTGAGCTTGTGTGATTCATTTTAAATACGCCCGGTGAGTAAATCCTAATTTTTAACATACTGAAAAGAGACACTTTTATTAACTTCCCATTTGGGAGTTATTGTAATGGATCTGATTTTTCAAATTAAAAATTTCGACATATCACCAAGTCTTGAGGTTCCTAGGTTTTTAGAGAGATATCAGTGTGTGCGTGTGTACATACTTTCATATTTTCAACGCATAATTGCATAATGAACACCTGATAAGGTTTGTAAAAAAATTGAATTGGCGGTTTTTTTTATAACAATTATACTTTCAAAAGCAAGACAAAATGGCCTTAACTTAAGTAACCGTAATCCGGGAATGGCTGAAATTCTTTGTTTTTATTTAAGAATTAATCGAGCTTTACTACTCTTCGAGTGTCAAGGGTACATCAAAAGAAATAAGGTATCAATGATCAATAATCGAAATTACTCAATACCATATTGATCAGGTAAAGTAGCGCGTATGAGTAGAGTATGAATGTATAACGAATTGTCGAGGCGGCTTTAGTAGGCTGGTCTCTAGTTTTCAAGGAGGAGCCAAGACACATTTACCCATCTCCACATGCATGCAAGATAAGTAATTGTTTGTAATGTCAAACCAACATGCAAGATTGTTAATTAAGGTTAGTTATAAAGATTAGTACTATGGACTCAATTTAGAAAATGTTAGTAAATCAGTGTAGCTAGTATCAGAAAATACACCAAGAAAGTTAGTTGACAGAATACAGACGAGCTTTTAGCACATTCTTAGAGATGTCCAAATCGAAGTACTCCATCGGACGATCAACCGTTAGACGCATACGATTAACAGGTTCGTGCTTTCCATAGTTAATTCTGGAGCAGAGGAGGGAGACCTCGCAAATTGTAAACACTAACCCTAAAGAATGCTTCCTGGCGGAGCTCCGAAGATTCAACATTAGAATTTAAAAGCTGATGCACGCAAAACCAATTTTGCAACCGACAAGCTTAAACCGTCCACTATAAGGTGGAAGAATCACAGTGTCATTCCAAGCAAGATCTCTGAACGCAAATCTGACGAAATTATGCTGACCATATCCTGTGAACAGCGTTGCAGAATGGGTTCCAGACCTG
The DNA here is from genome assembly GCA_006980735.1 of Dasypogon diadema. Lineage (NCBI taxonomy): Eukaryota > Metazoa > Arthropoda > Insecta > Diptera > Asilidae > Dasypogon > Dasypogon diadema. The sequence goes on from QYTT01081548.1 coordinate 3,994, forward strand.
AGATGCATACTGAAGCAGTGGTCTGACAAATGAGATATACAATGTTAGTACAACTTAACGGTCAGAGAACTCTTCGGACCATCACTTAAAGGGTTACATGGGTTTCGAAATTTCATTTAATAGTAAAACATGTCAAGAATATTTTCCCAAAGTTTCAAGTCAATCGGAATAAAACTCTAGGAGAGAGAGCCTTTAGAACGTCCTCTTATTATGTTCAGCCGGCCGGGAGCGTCGCAGTTATATCGACAGCTCCTTAACTATTGTTTGTCTGTCTTTCTCGCTCGTTTCTCTCGCATTTTGAGATTACCTTTATTAAATATTTTAGTTTCATGCCAAGAGAGCTGGAAACGACGATTCTATGTAAGTTTTAAAAAAATTGTTTCTCCGTTTTATTCATACATAAAACTTTAATCGCTTTTTTCAAAATTATATTTTTGAAGTCGGTGGACACAATTTCTCAAAAACTAATGCACCGATCTTACTGAAATTTTGCACACTTGTTCTAGATAGGATTGTCCAGGCTTTGAATGAAGTCTTTTTGTTTTATTTGATCACAACTTGTATTACAAGGCAATATGTGGTGTAGATTTGACCAAAAATTGTACATTTTTGCATACAACTCTCCCAAAAATTCAAATTTCAATTTTTTTAAATCGTTCGTTCAATACCCGGCTATACTCATCTACTAACAGAAAACATTTGATTTTTTGATTTCAGATAAATCTATCATGAGTTATCCTGACAACCGTGAGGATACTTTTTTCGAAGGGATTTTCGAAATCTAGGTCCCAACGGCTGAATTTTCAAAATTTTTAAATGAAAATATCACAAAATATTGTTCAAATGTTCCCCTTTGATATGCTTCAAAGTTTAAATAAAATAATTTTTTTATTATATTAAAAAATAATTGGGGAAAATATGATTTTTTTTACCTTCCGAAACCATGTACCCCTTAATAAATGCAAGTATAGAAGGACTTTTAGATGCCATGTAATTGATACGAGAAATAAATTTCGAATCAAGAATTACGCCTAAGTTCTTAACAGATCGCACGCTCGGAATAATATTACTAGAGAGAATTTAGTCATACATAAGATGATCATGATTTCTAAAAAAACAACATGACTTCGCATTTATTTATGTTGTTCTAAGCCATTTTGCCCGCACTAAGTGTAAAATATATCTAAGTTCGCTTGAAGAGAAGCGCGGTCACTGATACCCTCAATCAATTGAAAAAATCTTCATATCATCAGCGTAAATTAAAACTTTAGAATGCTTCAGAAGGCTCACAATTTTGTCAGTGTTTTGTTTCACTATTTTAATTACTCTCATATGGCTCATACGTACGTACGCGTTGGCTTGTATAAGTTAATTAAAATTAAAATAGTGGAACAAAAAAGAAGGTGTTTAAGTTTTTTGAAGTTTTCAAAATGTTGAGAAATAGGTTCCATCAAGTGCTTTTGGAAAAGTCAGTTAATAAGATTCAAGCAACTTTGGTATGCATGAAAGCTTAGCTATTGGTCTATAATTAGATATTTTACTTCTTATGAATAGGTCTAATGAAGGAGGTTTCCATAGTTTCGGAAAGCAGCTACAATTGATGGACTTTTGGAAAATGATGTCTAAAGGAATAACTAAGGCATCGGAAAAGAAAAATAGACTACATGAGAAAAGATTTCAAGCGATCCCTGATGACATCAATAGTTCTCACCCTCTGAACACAAGCTGGAAGCCGATTCCAGTTACGTAGAGTCTGAACAAGGTAGGAATTTTCCATTGATGTTTTTTAATAGCGAGGAGCAATAATACTAAGATTACGCGGCGAAGAAGCGAAGAGAACCACCCGATCCATCAGATACGCAGGCCTACTAGTATGCACTAATTTATAAAAAAATATAAGATTCCTACGCTTTATATATGTCTTCAAGGGGCATCCAAGTAGGCAAAGCTTAAATGAAGTTACATGGTAAAATCTGCGTAGGCTGAAAATGAAGCGAATACAGTCATTAAATGCGACATCAATTTTGCGCCTGCACAGACTATCCAATTTAGGAAAAACCATACGTCCAGACAAAAAGTGGAGCAGCAGTAAACTCTTCACTAACCTTAGTCGCGTTACTATAAGTATAAGCACTCCCTTTAAAATCACGCACGACATTTCCTGTGGATAAAAAATTATAGTTTTTCGCCTCGCTTGCATTAGTGTAAGACGGAAAATTCTAGGAAGCTTAATTCAATATTTGGAGAATTAACTTACCAATTATATAATGAAATTAGCAAATGACATTATAAAATAAACATGTTTGAAATTAGAGAAGAAGACATATTATATTAAGAAACATCTCATGTTAGTTGTCTCACAATTCATGAACTTTAATTACACAATCCTTTATTTACAACATAAAGGCCGCAACATATGTGTATTTTTTACATTTTAAATACAAAGCACTTCACTCCACTTCACTTTAATTCTGTCACTGACTAGGTTTCTTTAATTCGGTTTCGCATATTTACGCAAATCGAAATTTTCACCTTCAAACCGCCATTAATTTGCAAAATATGATAACAGCAATATTCCAGCATTATAACAGCTTCCAGTCCTGGAATAATTAATTGTTAGAGTGGACAGAAACACACTATTTTGATCATTTAAATTATTATTGGCATATTTTGTTTCTTTTTCACACTTGCTGTGCTATATTTAACATAATGCAGCTTATGCTGGAAAAGAAAATATTTCCAATTAATGTTCTTTGTCAGTTGCATAAGGAAATGTGTCAGCTGATTTCAGTGCCAATGGGATATTCCTGAGGTCTTATTTAGAGTGACTTCTATTGTTATATCTGCTCACTGCCCAAGAGACTGTTAGGCTTGGCGCATATTGAACGCAACACAGTCAACCTTTTTGTAATAAAATTTTTGAAAAGGTGAATCGCATATTTAACGCAGCCAAGGAATAGGCCAAGGGAGTACTTTCACTATACTTTCCTTTTAACTGCACTCTTCTATGCTAGCCTGTGCTGTTCACAGCATAGAACGTTACATATGCGTTACGTTACATTAAATATGCGCCAAGCCCTACAATGGGCAATGCGCTTGACAGCAAAATATCACAGTGTACCGATCGAAAGCAAAAATAGAACAAACCCATTAGAGGTTTCAACACTGTAAACAAAACACTTACAAATCTTTAAAAACTACTAAAAGTCTGTCAAAATAATTAGTGTTAATAAAGACAATAGTGAAAAAGAACCGGATTATTGAAATAAAACACTAAACGGCGAGAACACGACCTCCTATCACCAACAAAAGGCACTACTATGAAAATCTGCTAAAGCAACATAACTCTAAACGCCTTTGTCTCAACTAAGGAAAGATGGAATAGTACCATCTGAAAAGAATAAATGCTTTTGAACCCAATAATTTAGATAGTTTTGTTTTAATCAAACAACAGCAATGATCACCATCAAAGCTACTTACATATTCAGCTGGTTCGAGAACAATTTTGTTTCAGGGTAATTACATACACTAACCAGAAAAAGTCGGCGTACACCAAGTAATCTGAAACTACGTCTCAAATAAATTCATGCCAGAAAAAATCTGCGTACACTTCCAAAATTGTGTTATTTCCCAAAAATGTAGTAAAAATTTCAGGAGAACTTTTGTTCGTTCACATTTTTAATTAAACTAATAATGTAATAATGCGGTTAATATAGCATATACGAAAATTACACATCAGAGTGGTGTTATTGGTGCACTAGATGACATGGAGTCGGAAAGGCAAGAAATTGGTATATGCGAGCGTAAACGCAATATAGAATTACGGAAAAGGGGGAAAAGTGTTCGGGAAATTGGCAATGTTGTGGGAAGACGACATTCATCTTTGCAATGTGCGGTGAAAATTTTTGAAAAGACCAGTATTAACACTTCAAAAAAGAGGAGAAAAACGTATTATTATAAATGCAGTGAAAATCCTCAAAAAATACCAGGACAAATCACTAAAAGCATCGAACTCAAGTTTAGTAAGAAAAATTTGTGCCGGTACGAGATACTTGAGAACTACTGAAAAGGCTGGGATTCACGGGCATATAGCACGCAAGAAGAACCTTATTTTAAGAATCACTCGCCAAACTCGAACTAACTTTGCAAACAAATACATTTACAAATCAAATAAATTCTACGAGAAAATCATTTTTTCGAATGAGAAGTAAATTTTGTATTTTTAGGATAAAAGGCCGGAAAATCATTGTTGTCCGGTATCTTATGGATAAAATTGACATTTATTCTAGACACGGAAAAGAGGTTGCAATATAAAAGTGGTGTCATTCAACTTAATTCAGATTGAGGAACATTATCAGTCCATATATATATGTAAATTATGTAAATGGTATGCACTAGAGCTTTGTGTTATACACGTGTATTGAACTACACGTGGACACGAACGTTCGAACTCACCCTGCAATCATCACTTCTTGTCGAACTATCTCAGAGAGCTTATCTTCCCCTTTCATTTGAGACCGCTATCTTTTCTGGTTCCTAAGATACATCCCTTATTGGACTTCGACCGCGTTTTCCACCACCCCCTCATCCGGCAACAAGTATTTGTTATTACACTACTGCATAGTACTCATCTTCCCTATTCATTTCACACATCATATGTTCCAAGATCTTGTATTTTTCATCCTCCAACTGAATGTAAAAGTAAAAATCTTACTAAGTCCGTTTACGCAAAACATGAGTTACGCGAACCTTAGTAAAGTCCGTGTAGTTCGAACCTTTTTAAGGTTCGTGTAGTTTGTGTTTTCAATACACGTGTAGTTCGGGTTGATGTTTTTAAAGAGATTTTTCTGAATACACGTGTACACGTGTAGTTTGTGCACACGTGTATTCCGGAGCTCTAGTATGCACATACCACGCATCAGCTCACCTCGCTTCGCATAGCACAACGTCGCCTCGCCACGCGTGCTGTATGATCACGGCCTAAGTTAAGTTAAATATTTAACATTTATTTAATATTTCTCTTTAACAGATGTGCAATAAATAGAATTTATTGCACATTGCGAAAAATGGACTTGACTGTTTTTGCCTTGTACACTTCACATATGCCTCGAATATCTGGCGATAGACCCAAGAACCTTTAATGACTCGTTTTCCTTATAACTTTTCCAGTTTATTGCTGTGTTTTAAAAGAATTTATGCTTCTTTACCAGTGACATTTTACGCAGGGGCCGTTACAATAGAGAACCTTTTTCAATATATTACACTTTATCGGTTGTACTGGAATCTTTACATCTAAACCTGCGAGTATAGCTCTTCTATTTCGAATTTATGATTTCAGATCTGAATAGTAAATGTTCCTCTGGTATGATTTTTTTTTTAGAAATTTAAATATTTCCCTTGTATAACCCAGCGGGAAATGGAAGAATACCATCAGGCAGGCAGAATGCATCTCATGAAAGGTGAGAATCCATTTCCTTTTTTAAGACAATTAAGTTCTTTTTCACCATTACATGTCCGCTGGAGGAAGCAATGTGAGCTTTGCAGTGTACTTCCTCCTCCAGAACCTGAAAGTGATGAATCATGGATCTCCGAAGATGTTGATGGAAGGGTTGCTTGAGCTATTTGCTTTACGGCAAGTTTTGTACTTATACCTTATATGGTAGGGTATATTAGTTCTGAATCAACACTTGTAACGCATAGCACCATTAACTTAGAATGTCAAAACAAATCGATTTAAGCTCGTCTGTTCATCCATCCGTTCTTCGCGATAACTCAAGAACAGATTGAGCTAAGAGGCTGAAATTTTGTATGTGTCACTTTAAAAAAATTGTAAATCTCAGTTTGCAAATGGGGTAGATTCCCCTATTCCTTCGATAGGCCTTCGATATTGAAATTCTCAACTTTGTAGTTATTACTGAAGAAATGAATTTGAGGGGCTCCAATTACCACTTAAGTTACCACTGAAAAACTTGGGAGAAATGAATACGACAGTTCAGAAAACCCCCAAACCAACCCAAATCGGGGAAGTCCCTAACTTTATGAAAAAAGCTAGAACTAACTATACAGTTAATCATGATTAATGTACACCTTCCAGC
>QYTT01081549.1:0-26146 GCA_006980735.1 Dasypogon diadema
CAAACGGTTATGGTAATTCTGTTAATGATGAATCGCGTTTCAGCAAGGGTTGTCCGTTGAGCTTAGGCAATACAATAACTTAAGGACGTTATGATTTGGATGCCACGTCTGAGGCAAGTTTAATCTGAAATTGAATTGAGACAAATTATGACTTGGACCCTCTTTCCATTTTATTTGCATTCAATAAAATTTTTGAACATGTAAATCACTTTAAAACATTTCTCAACAAATTGAAATATATAAATATTATGCTTGGGACGAAATGCTAATATTATGTGATTCCTATCATTCTCTTGTCATTTTTTATTGACTTCTTCAAGGAACATTCTTTTGTAAACAAGTTACCAAGAACTTTTCACAAGTTATTCATCCACCCACTGTAACGTCGGGGCTAGACCAACAACTCAAAAGTTGATTTCCGTCAATTTCCGTAAACAAAATAAGTAGGATCGCACCGATCTATTTGCAAACAACAAAACTTCAGTTCAAAGAATTCAGCCCACACAAAGAATTGAAAAATGTCTAAAGAATACTTTTATTCGATTTCATAGAATTTATTTTTAGAACTAACACCGTATCGTGTAATTCGAAGACAAGTCTTAAATCCTTCAAGTGGAATTTTTAGGAAAACGGAAATTTCCATGCTTAGGAGAGCACCATTATTTGGATATTCCTTGTAGAATTTGTCTTATACCTTAAATTCCAAGGAATTATATGAACGAATTCCAGAATTGTTCCAGATTTCAAAACGAAACAAGTAAAATTACTTAAGGAATTTGTAGGCTTTAAAGAAATGCACGTGTGCCGTACTAAGCCACGTATACTTAACTGAACTGAATCATTACAAACTTTTCAAGACTAAGGATATCCTTATACAGGATTACTACTTCCCACGTCAGCTGTCAGCTTTCCCTTTAATGAACAGGACGATCATCAATTTAATAGAGAAAGTCGATTTTGCTACTAATGGTACTCTGTTTTCTGCTGAATGAAGCAACTTTTAGGGTGAGTGTCAATTCAGGAGCATTTACTTCCTTTCGTTTTCAAGGATGAAATAATTTTATACCCTCTTCTTGCTTCCTTGTACATTAGCATAATCGAAAATCTTTTCTGCCTTGAGATTTTTGTGTTTTCATGTTTCTTTTTCACAATTTATATGCCTTGTTCTGAATACTGCTTATTACACTGAAATAGACAATTTTCTACAGAAAGAATGTCCTGTTATGCTATAATTTCACCAAACACATAGTAAAATTTATTTAGAGAAATTCAATGAAGCCAGCTTTATTTGTGAGGAGCACCCTTCTCATGGTATTATTCGATTTTCATATGTACTTAATTAAATCCTTTCAAATCACCTTTATGTGCCCTGAAAATTATTCGGGATATTTCTACTGTTTGATAGTTCTAATTCTACTCCAGCAAGTAAGAGCTTCTGACCATGAGGAGTTTTTGTTGCCACATTCAAATTCCTGGGCACAAATTTCAAGTTTGTCCCTTACAAATTATGCCCAGCAAACACTAAAAAAACTCTTTCCATATTATTAGACCATCACAAGAATTGCTTCCAAGGATTTCTGGCTCCTTTAAATTCGAAGACCATCGTAAAAGGCTGTAGTGTTGGTCGCTAAAAAAATGACTTTTTTTTACACGATAGATTGAATGTAAATATTTCAGAATAAATTTTAAAATAAAATTTATTTAACTAAATTTCTTTCTAAAACTAAAACTAAAAAATTAACTTGCTTTCTAGGTGAAATTAAGAAAGTGTTTCGATCACAACAAATCAACTTGTATCAATCAACGTGTAACTACAAATTTCCTATCGTTTGAATAATTTCACAGAGAAATTACTACAAACTATGATAAGTGGATAATTTCACCTAGAAAGAAGTCTTCTATTCATATGGACTGGATTATTAAGGTGTTAACTGGAACATTCTTGTAGCCTATCGGTTCTATTAGCTCACACTGTTTATTGCTCCCCAGTGTAACTTCCACTGCGCTGTCTAGTGAAAATCGGCCCATCTCTGACCTCACAGCTACTCTGCCAACTTTCCACCGACTGCAGGCATACAGCGTATGCATAGTGTCGTCTATGTCATCTCCGCAGTACAGACACTCCATCGATTTGCCGTGTTTCCTGCCAATCTACGGTTCAATCCGTGGTAACAATCTGGTAGTCCATCGTACCCTAGCATTGCTGTGACACATTTCTTGTCATATACCCATCGTGTGAGATCTTCCTCCTTGCCAGCCTGCCCCCTACTTCAGTCCTTGCGATGTAAATGGCCTTTCTTTCTGTCATAAGTTGCCGGCTCCGAGACTGAGATGCGCACAGGCCATCCTGAAGGGCCACCTTGGCACAGAGGCCAGGCGCTTCCTAAGTACCTCTAGCCTCATTTGATCACCCCACATATCCGTTCCATATAGAAATATAGACTGCTTTGTTTCCACAAGGAAGTGTCATTTCCTCAAGTTTTCGGCCATTGGTATTGGCCATTACCTCCTGCTAAAGGACACGTCCTTTCTTTCTCATCAGCTTAGTTAAAATTAATACCATTTAAAGTCATACAGATGAGGCGATGGGAAAGGAAACTTCGAATCCAATTGAGAAGAGATTGAGCCAGATCAAATGCTGGAATATTAAACGTAACCGTAGCGTAAAGTATCAATACCAACACCGAAACCATCTCAGTGATCATGAATTAGATGACTAATTTTGAGGTATTTTATCAATTGTGCGCTTATAGGTGCTTCAAAGACCTGAGCCAAGATCGAAGTGATGTTTATTGATCTAAAATTAGAGGGATCGCTAACCTCTTTAGGAATTGACCGAACTTCTCCCAAGTTGATGGAAGGTACTTTTAATATATGATTTTCTCTTAGGTTTATCCAAGAAAGAGGAACAGCACTTCAGGCAGGGGTGAGATACTATCATGTCAAATGAGTTTGGACATGTCGAAGTTCACCAGAACTTTATAAATCTCATGTATGCGGAATTGGTTTTACTTGCACTCTATCCTGTTATTTAGATATATTGGATGTATAAGTGGATACTCGAGTTTGTTAGGACGTAGCTCTAAAAGTTTTCTTCCCTCTGGGAGCGTGATCGATTCTAGCAAAGAGCACGGTTAAACAATTCTTCTGACATGAATTGTACTTACAAAACCACTGGAATGTTGCATTGTAAAATTTGTGGATTGAAAGGGTATCGAAGCAAATCTCTGTTTTCGGATCGTTTTTTCCTCTCAGCCAAAAGACGTCGAGAATTCCTAGACAATTTCTTAACCTCAACGTCTCTTAATTATTTTTTTTTAATCTTCGAAAATGTATCAAAATGGCTAGCAATTGTTTTGAAATTCAGCACAGCCATACAGCATATACCATCAATATATATTCTTGATTAATCGGATACCACAATTTAAATGCTAGATCAAGTTCATTCCATAGTAATGTGCCCATCGTGTTCCACGTACAGTAATCTTAATTACTACAATCTAAGACGGTGCAACCCATTACGAGTTATTCCCATTCAAACAGACATCATGTTCTACATCAAGTGGCAATTCAAAGTGAATTCCAATTACCATATCTTACTGTCACCACAAAATCCCTTTTCATTGAATTCCAACAATCCGGACTGATTAATCTCCATGGTGTCTACAGTAATTTACTCTGACATTGGCAAGCCAATATCTTAAGTTACCGGCAATTGATTAGTTCAGTAATCGAATTGTGTGCAATTGTTGACACAATTGCATCATTAAATTCCACAAATACCAGTGACTGGTATTGTCAGGACCCGAAACACAAGTACCATCAGAAAAGTTTGCTGTTCGCACGTGTGTTTGGAAGAATTACTTTGAATTACTTTTCATTAAGATAAATCATCTCAACCTTGACATGTGTACCCTTGTCCAAGTTTCTAAAGTTTGAAAGATTCTGTTCTCGTCTAAATGAAACACCTCCTTTCTTTCCCTTGTTAAGGCAAGTTGAAGCGACATCAGCCAGAAAATTCCAAGAAGCATTAGTGGCTTCAGGAGGAGCGATATTAATTCCAACTCTGAAAGGAGGGCGGAAAGCAAAGGCAAATATTAATCCAGACACATGATGCTTTTTCCGAAGTTTTGGCACATTTCTCGGAAATAAATGTACCGAGGTGAACCCAAATCTTAAAGAACAAAGGAATTCTTATGAGCGCAGGGAACAATGCCAGCACCTTTATCTTTTGCCCATAACTGAGCTTCAGAACTATGAGAAAATCATAGGTAAATGATGCTAACATTATTTACTATAAGCACTGAAGTAGCTCGAGTAAGAACAATCCGCTTAGAAGGGAATTCCAAACTATTTCCAGCAAAGCAAAACTTCTCCATCATGGAGATGGAGTTGTGTTTTGTAAACTCCTTAGTGTGACGTTAACTTAGAACAGAGACAAACATGAGCAATGTGGAAGCTCTTGCTCATGATGAGAAAATCCTGCGCCCCTTAATACAGTTCGTGTGTATAACTTGATAAAGGGCCAAAAGCATTGGCATTGAAAATTTCCAGTAAAACCAGCACACCCTGGGGATCTACTTCTTCTTGTTTGGTTCTTGAAGTACTCCACTGCCACAAAATTTTTATTTGAAAAGTGAAAATGGCCTTAAGATTGCACTGGGGATTTGCTACGCATCAGATGTGTTAAAGGTACCTTGACATTCTGCACAACACAATTTAGCTGTGAATAAAATCTTGATTTTTTTCAATATGCACAACAATTAGATTGTTGGAGCTATTGAGAGCTATCTGAAGTGCTTAGAGCCAGGAAAAATATCTATAATATTGAACAAGTACTTTGAATTTGAATTGATTTTTGCCTTTTCATTACAAATCCGTGTGAACATTCCTCAATAACATTTCCATATGTACAATGAATAAATAATGAGAAGTGAAAGTTAATATAAAACTAAAAGTAAAACGAAATTTTTGGCGGGGATATTCTTGATGGCAATGGGAATTTATAATAGTAATAGTAATGAGTTTTTCATCTAACTCAGAAGACGTACTTCTTAGCAGGGAATCGAGAACTATTTACATATCTCCTCATAAACGTATTCAATAGAAATGTTTTAAGATTAGGCTCCCACACCAGCATGCCAGACATGATACACAAAAAATTAGTCAATAACGTTAAACACAGTCAACGAATCACGGGACTAAATCACTCTACTCGGCCCTTCAAGGGTTTTAGCTGCGACAGTTATGACAATCCTCCGAAGGTTGTGATCTAAATCCTTTGCTCGCTATTGCAGTACTAAGTGTTCTTAGTGGCCTCTCCATTAAATCTATTATCTTAGACTTTAATCACGCTTTAACCACGCTAGTAGCTCCCCTATTGGCGCGCGAACGATTCAATAAAAAAAATATTCATGCCGAAAATTGCGACTCACTTACAACATTTGTAAGGTTAAAATTTCCCTAAATTTCTGCAATGAAGTTGAGCTGGCAAATTCAGCAGATGAACCCTCCTCGCCTCTCTTTGAATATATCAAATATCACACAGGGTACCTAGACCTTTCGTCGAGAAAACGAAAAGTGGAAAAATGCAAAGTTTTCAAAAATCATAGAAGTCCTTGACTACTACTTGGTGTCCAAAGCGACCTAAAACATTACCGCCTGCTGGGATTTATAACCTGTGCAATAATTAAGGACTACTTTTGCACCTTCCTTGTTAAATTCCTATTTAATTCCGATATATGTGTAAATGTGTAGATTTTCGTATCTATTGAGCTATTGATCCATTGTTTGAATAGCAGACAAGATTTTGTTGGAGGAAAACAAAAACAAACAAAGTTGAGGAATTATTTCAATATCCACCTAAATCACTTTTTGTTATGTAGTCAATCAAAACATGTACATTCCTTTAAAATATTCATGCTACTTTTAATAACTATGTTATCCCAATCTACACGAGTAATGCAATAATTAAAAGCAAACAAACGGACAATTTCGTGGATATACACTACGCAAATATGTCATGTAAATGAACAACGGTAAGACCCGCATACAAAATGATAGGTGAACGAGATAAATAAAACAGAATTCCATTATATAAGTTCCCACACCTATCCCCTCAAGGACATGCTAACTGTGAAATAATCTTACAAACATAGATACCTCTGTATACAGGTATATTGTATCTTCTACATTTTAAGGAAACGAGTTAGAAGGAGAAGCCACGAAATTATGAAATCGGGCACTAATTTTCCTGTAGTTCTGGTATCAGCTGGAACATTCATGAATTTCCCTACACCTTATAAGTGCCCTACATTCATCCTTCACATATTATGGGCATAAATTTTCTGTCTTACTAATAGGCTATTGTACTATGTAAGTTATATGTAGTTAGAAGTCATCTAAATATGCAAGGAATCTTGGGAATACATTGAACCGGAGTCCCAAAGCCCTACTACTCAGTTACCGAGCAGTTCACCATGGGCTGTTGCTTTGTTTGCTCCTCATCTTATTGAAATATTTATAGGTGATTTAATAGGCAATAAATGATATATGTGTGTTACTTGACACCTATCAGGTAGCAATATTTAATTACGGGAAGTATTTTGTCTTACGATTATGTAGGGTTGGAAGAAACGTGTGATATTTTGTGATAAATGTAAAGGAGTCAAATTTAAATTCAGTTTGTAGTTATTTAAGAGTTTATACAAGAAAGATAAGGTATATTTATTAAGTAATGATGTAATAATCTTTGGATTTATCGACAATAGCCAGGCCTACGGGAGGCGGAAAATTTTATAACCCATTCGTAACAGAGGACGAGATCGAAGTCGGTCTTGTTGACGATGTTCAGTGCCGATTTTGCATGGAAGAGGTTGCAATGGCAGAGCGTAAATATTCTGTGAATGTGAATATATAAGTTAAATTTATCAAATCATTGGTAGCAAATCAAATAGTTAGGCTCTTTCATAAACGATCTCTTTAGGTAAAAGTGGCACTTTCCGTCACGATGTTTACTACAGAATTGTATTTGAAAGGCACATGCATTGCACCTTGATCATCACATAGGCACAGCACTAAAGCAAGTATTGATTAATCAAGTTTATGGAGAAGGTGATCATGAAAAATGTTATCATAAGCCTTCGCGAAGTAAACCAATACAAAAATGCCACCATGACCAAGAGCCTTGCATAGATCTGTAGATATCTTCAGAAGAACGGTCTCACAACAATGGATGAAGAACTGGTTTAATTCAACGAGATTAACATTAATAACATGCTTCTCTCTGCCATGCATCCAATGATTACAGGAGTGCCTTATTTTGTCCAGTAATTGGATTTCTAAAATAAAATAAATAAATAAATAATTTTCGGTGTTCTTGTCTTTTGTTAGTTTTTACAACCTAAGTTTGCTTTTTCACTCTATCCTGAAACCACTTTGGTTTCCAAGTGGTCATTTTTTGTGACAATTTTATTTGCCTAGTTTAAGGCAAATTTAGAAAATTTAAATTTTTGTCCGATGGACTTTAGATACAAAAACTACTAAATCTTTTCAAATTTATAGAACTAAAACTTATTTTTTCGTAAATTTTTTTAAATATTTCAGGTGTCCTTTTTTTGATAAAATTTTGAGAAAGTATTTCCTCTAATTTCCAAAAGTACAGGATCTAAATACAAGATGAAAGCGCTTGGTGTATGAAAAGCATTTAGGAAGTTTAAGAATTAAATTTACATTTGAAAGAAAATTTTCCTTCTCGGTAAAGTAAAAAAAAGTTAATCCGTTCTCATATTCTTCATTGAATTGCAGTCAATTTTGATAACTTATTATGTACTTATATTTGAAAGTGTGGTTGGATTAAAATTTACCTATGTGAACCATTTAATTTCTACATCTTTCACATTTTTTATATTAAAATTCAATAAAATAATGAAAAAGGAAAGAAACTCAAAGCTACAAAACCTAAGCCCAGATACAGTAAACAGTGTAAAGGTCAGGCCAAACAACTCGGGACCTAAATGCCTTTTTTTAGCAGCTTAGTCTTCCATAATTTTTCATAATGATAATGAGATATCTTTTACCCCCCAAAAACAATCTCCGAACCACTTATCAAGAGGGCATAAGGCTTAAACCTAGAGAAGTAATTCTTTTTAATGAGAACATTAGGTGAATACACAAATAATTAAAATGGGCCGGGAAGCCATTAGATTGAAATCTTGAGAATTGGATTTCATGGGCACTTTACTTTTACCATCGTATTCCCCAAAATGAATACAACGTTATGAAAATGTTAAATTAATGTTTAATGGATGTTTTCACCTTATCAGCCATTATATCAGGTACTTAAATTGTAAGAAGTAATTACCTTAGGTCAGAAAGGCGCAGTTTATTCATCATTCGATATTTAAAAGCAGTGTTCATAAATCATCAAATGTATGGAAAAGGTGGTTATTAAAGCTATAGATTGTTCAGTCTAGCCACATTTGATTGGGGGATGTTAATGACCTAGACATTCTATTGTGTTAGTAAATATAAGAAAGAGACAGCTTTATCGTTTTTCAATACCTTTAGGCTGGGTCACGTAAGATTAAAAAACTTCTAATCTTCAGAAAACCTGAGTTAAGGTTCATAATGCATCTCTTTGTCGCACGCTGTTCTGTAAAATACTTCCTTAAAAAGTTTGGATTGCACTTGTCTTTTGATTCAATGAAGTCGTAGTCCATCCGAACTACACCTAGCGAAGTTAGAAAAGCAACCCCAGTAACTATGAAATACTCCTGAACGTCTTGTCAAATTGTACTGACAAAAGGTTATAGGCAATATTAACCGACCCACCCTTTGTTCTAATAGAGAATAACCTCTATGTAAATCGTAATACTTACGTGTAATGTCCAGTAATAAAATAATTTTCTACAATATATTAATATCCTAATGTTTAATAAAATTTAAATGCAATGTATATTTCTACTGTAATTAACCTATAAATTACAATTAATATTTTAGATCTGTTAAGTTAGAAAAAAAAAATTATTTTTCAGATCTGCAAACCTTATGGATAACGTCTTGGTGTAGCTCCGATGCACAAACTAGAGCTGCAAAGGTAGCAGCAAATCGTGATAGACATCCTTTGTCATATACAATTTACAGTGGAGGACGACAAGTAATAGAAACACAATTTACAAGTTCCTCGGGTAAGAATCCTTCTTTACTAAAATTTGTTTGAGACTAAAACATAATATCCATTCCTCATTCCTGTGACAAGATAAAAAGCCCTCGAGCAGACTATATTATGTCTTACCAGGAGTATTTTTCCAGATTTGAATACAATCTATCCTGAAGTTCTACCTCTCTTAAGTAGTGCAGCAAGTTTTTGATGAAAAAAAAAACATTGAACATTGAGTAATTGAATGAATGTATGTGTTACCTGAATGTACTTTGTTTATTTTTTTAAAGCTCAAAAATATTACAATACCGGAGGAATTTTTAGAAAAATTCATATAGAACTCTAGGACTTGAAAAATGTTGCAGCATTTGTTCTTATTAATAATATATAATGAGTTTCCTTCTAGTCCAAAAGGCGCACTGAATAAAAACTATATCGGCAACATTGCGACGTTCTTCCAGCGAAACTATGCAAATAAGATTAAGCTGCTCGCGATAAGCTGGAAGGATGATAGGGTTGTCCCAAGGTAAATCCCAAAGTGCGTCAAAGAAATCTGACGGTTAAAAAACTCCCTGGGCCAAAGTATAATACAACCAAGCATGGAATTACTCCTACAAACCATATAATTAACGTGGGAAACGAAATCAAGCTTTGTATTAAGTTTCACACCAAGATCGACAACAGGAATCCTGTCCGCGGCAAATGTGTAGTAGAAAACGACATTACCGCACACTTATTTATGTTATTATCCTAAGTGCAACGGAGATTTCGCAGAATAAATAGTCCTTCGAATCTTTTACTTTGTCATCAATTCAATCACCCTCAGATTAAAGTGTGGAATTTATAGACGAAACCGGGATCTGTAATTGCAGGAAACAATTCCCTTTTTACTATCCATGATGTGTCTCAATCTAACTCCTTTGAATAACATCTCAACGGTTTGTATCTATTTACACAGAGCTCAGCTGCACCTAAAATTTTCAACTGTTTATTAAGCAATTCACCTCCAGCGTTGAGTTTTCCTTTTGTAAACTTTCCTAGAGAGTAACAAGTATAGTGTCCTCAGATGTTTTCTATTGAGCCACTTGTTGCTAGTGTTTTCCATCCCTACCTAAAGGATTCCTTTAAGGATCTGAATATCAAAGACTCCAGTCCTCCACAAAATAAAAAAGAAAATTGAGTAAAAGCAGGGGTTGTAATATAAAACAGACACACGTGGTGTACCAGAAATGATAACGCCTCGACACATATGAAACTCCTGAGATGTAAACTTCTTTGACAACAGATGGGAAAGGTTTTGTCGCGGAAAAGACTTTTCCACCCAAAATTCAAATTTTCTCCTACACTTTTGCTGCTCTCTCATAACGACGCGACGATTCTTTCTCCATGACTTGTCACTCCCACCCTTCATCTATATTAAACCAAAAGGCTGACAAGATGAAAGACAGAAAACAACCCCGAAGACAACTTACGTAGCAAAAAGCACCCAGGATTTTTCTTAACCCACAACATCCCATTTTATAAATATGTATGTACATGTTGTACGTGTTGGCATGTAGTTCAGTATGTGTGAGTGTCATACACTGCCTACCTATACTCATAAAAAAGTAAATTTTCCCTTTGCTGCTTCCAGATATGGATGACATGTTCTTCCAATGCAATAAGGACGCAATTTACGTATTAAACTCCAGCTACGCGTATGGGGTAAGTATCTTGCTTATTTTCGGACGAATAAAATTTAAATGTTACGTGCTGCTACGTTTCCAAATATCTCTTGCATTTTTAATAGAAATGTCAAAATATTTTGCCATTTTATGTCTCAGGTATCACTTGCAGTACCTTTTAGGAAATTGGACTTTTCTTTATGGATGCCAGGGCGGGCGTACAAGTGAATGAAGTTGGTTTTTTGCAAAATTTCGTATTGGTATGCACAGTGGGTCCTGAAAAACTAATGGAATGAGAAGTGACAATGATATTAGTGTACTCTAGGGTCATGCAAAGTGTTTATTTAAATATCGATCTGTCAGCGTATAAAGAGCTTATGAACGGAATTTTTTTACTCCTACAATGACTCATTGTTCTGTTCCTTTGTATCAGTTTGGATTTTTATGAACTTTTACATATTCCTTATTTTAGTAAAGTAAAGGTATAACTTGTCCAAAACCAAAGTAGATTGGGCACTGGACTGCGCACTGTGCAACACAGTTACGTAAACTAACGATATTTTATTACGTTAGCTTTGCATGTGTCGCTAAGGCCCTGCCCACCTTCCCTGGTAATTCAAGTTGTTCCCAGCAGAATTTGGCATATCCACTACTTTCTATCTAGTGGCAATGACAACCAACTACTGAAATTGCTACTGGAGAGAATTATCATGCAATGGGAAAAGCTTTGGGAAGGCACATACTGCGTACACGAATAAATAAAGCAGTATAAAATTGTTCACCTGCGAAACTTGATTCCAACACTGTTAAAAATTACATTAAATGTTAAATGAAACAAATAAAGCTGTTATTTCTCGGTTGTTGGTAAAAAAATATATTCAAAGAAATTTCACATACTGTTTAATATGAGAGCGCAGGAAAACTATTTCGTGCGCTAGTTTTCATTGCGCATACTTCTCAACCCGCAATGTTTTTGGACAAGCTATATATCATGTCACTGTTGATCTTTAAATTTCCGTGTTGAAATTTCTCTTCAGTTGTACTCCATACGATTATGAAATTATGAAATTTTCTGAAAGCAGTAAAATCCCAAGAGCAAACTGCAATTAGGGGATTTACAATACCTCATTAATTTCTGGCCAAAGTGCTCCCTAATTTCCGGTTGTACGACTTCATTTCCTCCTGGCAATTTTATCAACACTTCTACGCCTGGGGGTATAGCAGCAGATCTAGGTCTCGCTTGATTAATAATCAGATGCAAATTATTTTCACTTTAATTAAAACTTAAGCACTTGAGTAAACAGTACCTTCATAAAATTAAATGACGACGAGGTTACACAACGTTTACACACTTAAACCACTGTGGCATAGACATAGACCAATCTCAGTCAATTTCCCCCTTTAATCCGTAAATCGGGACAGATAATTTTAGTAGCAGAAAGCGAAATATTGTGGTGCCGTATTAAAGCTCTTAAAGCACATCCAAAATCATCAAGGCCAATACGAAACTATATACGGATGTGCTCCCACCCGGATTTGCATGACCTAAGAGCTAGGGAATGGGCATCCCTTGGGTTTCTCAGTTCTTCCCAGGCTAATCTAAAGCTGTACTTAATGGATGATAATTGTTTGCAGCTTTCTCATTGTTATTAATGGACACCCATCTTTAATTTGCTTTAGCCATTAGCCCCCGTTCTTTCTTTATGGCTAGAATTCATTGCTCTCAGTTCTCAACTAGGCAGCACGTTGTAGATATTACGTAATTTCGCAGACTCTCGTCCCCATTGTTTCCATTAATTACCTGAGGAAAAGACAAATTTTTTTTGACATTACAGGAGTTCAGTCACCTTAATCTCTTCGGAGCTCCTGGCAGTAATGTCCTACAGACACCAAGAGGCAACAACTGCCCAACCGAAGGTCTCTATAGAAGTAAATCGCTTTGTGGTTCTACACCAGTACCGGAACCTACTGCATCACAGCGGATATCATCCGCAACGTTACAGAAACTTTTCCGATCTAGTCATAATGAAAAACAATCACACCAAGAAAGCAAACAGTTTCAGTCCCAGCAGAACTTCGCCAAATGTAAAACTAATTCCACAGCGATGACAACGAAAAAATGTTCCAGTGTGAAGTCAGCGATAATTGCCAAGAAGACCAAGTTCTGGAAATATCTTGAGGAAGAAAAATGGAAAAAGAGTAGCCTAGAGAATTTATCTACCACCAACACTGACCCAAATAGGTAAGATTATGAATGTTCCTTCAAGTGTAAAAGTTTCTGTTCTATATGCCACCTAGTCTATGGCACTTTTTTTGAAGAATTACTTTTAGAAATGAAATAAAATTCAGCTGCTTTGCAATTAATGTTTTTAAGGATCGCCTATAATGAAATCGGCATTTAACCGCGAAATGTATATAATCAGTTGAAACCAGGAAAAAAAAAACAATAGAATTTATTTCAAAATTCATTTTATTACGGGTAATATGGATGAAAAGATTTTTGATAAGGGGATTAAAAAACTGGATACTATCGAACCTTTTCTTAGGTATTATGGGAAACAAAATCGAAAAGAAAATATACCCTAAACACTTCAAAGAATTTCTTTGAAGAAGTAAATATAGCAATTTGTTTTATAAAATTTCAATGTATTAAACAATAATAAAAAAAATCATGTTTATTGGGCAAAATGCTCACTGAAGAGCGAAAGAGGAAAGCAGATTCACAGCGAATAATTTTGTAGGTATAATAGTTGGGTCTAATTCTATTTGTTAAAACAGGATGAGAGTCCTCAAAGGATATGGTTCTCCGTTGTACATAATGAAAGAAGATTTTATTGATTCCAAAAGCGACAGCAAGTTTCCAAAGCTTCGACATATACATGATGTATGTACGTTACGCAAATGGAGGTACTATATACTTTCTTACTTCATTATATATTCAATGCCCCACTGTAAAATATAGAAAAAATTAAAAATAGGTTTTTGTAACCTATACCTAATCAACGGTCCTCCCTTCTTATAGAAAATATAACCAAATTATTTCAAGACTGAGTAGTCGAAAAAAACGGAAAAAATGACAAAAGATTTTAGCATATTAAAAAACTAGGCTGACGACAAACAACAATCGCTTTTTTTGAGGTTTTATTTTGAACTGAACTAGAGGCTTTACAGCGATTAAAAAATCGTTTGGAAAACAAAAAAGAAGGTAAAGAGGAAGAACGTAAGTAGAGAAAAGAGATTTAAGAGTCAACTGAAGAATTCAATATGCTTTCAATTTCAATAGTAAAAATGTGGTTAGTCTAATTAAGGCTGTTGTTCTGTACCTGTAAATCTGATGATCGTAGCAAAACTCCATATAATTCCATGCCGTGAACTGATTTTGCCTTCGTACGACAATAATAAACGCTTTAAGAGAGGAAAAAGTGGTCAAACTTATACAAATATGAGTCAAAAAAAACGTTATATTTTAAGAAAGCACCGATAATAAATAAAAATTGTCAGTAAATAGGTTCAAAGCTTTTCGGGTAGGAATCTTTAAAACACATTAAAATAGAGTCCTACTCCCTTAAGATAAAAATAAGTAGTGCTATTAAAAATATAGTTTCCCGTGTACATTTTTGAATTGGAATTCTGTTATGGTTAAAAACGCAAAATCTAAAAATTTATTATTTCGACAAAACAGACAAAATATAACTATGATTTTTCTTACAAAGAGTTAAAAACTTTCTAACCTATATCGAATTTTTTTTATGTACAAAAGGGGTGCTACTGTCTAAATGTACAATGATCACTCCATATTTATTCCCTCTCGGTATTGAACATTCAATTCTGAATTTATCGTGTGATCTATGCAGAAAGATATGCACCAATAACATTAAATCAAAAATAGTGCATCTGCCCACAGCAATATCTCCCTGTAAACAAGATTTTGATTCACTTTTCAACTCAATTCTCCCATAAAAGCAATCTACGGATATGAAGTTTACATGAATACTGCTGAAAATATGAATAAGGACTACTCTATATAGAGGATATTTTCAAAGGGGAAAAATACTGCTTTTACAGTCTGTAGAATGAAACAGTTTCAATAAGAATGAACCAGTAGTGATATAATATAAAAAAAAACCAATTCTGCAGCTCCTCATGTGCTGTTACCCTGTAATGGAAAAGCTTCTGTAACTCGGGCACTTGCTCACATGGGGAGGTAAATAAAATAAAGCGACATTTTTAACTGCACAATTTTTCTATAAAGCAATGAAACCATAAAACAAGGACAAAACTCCTTAGGAAGCACACAAGCGCACTGCCTAAGGTAGACGATATTGCAAATCATACAATTTCGCATTAAGGAGGGTTTTCAACCGTGTCTCTAGCTCCAGAAGAGGAATAAGCAAAAGGCAAAAAAAAACTCCCAACTTAAGGTGTTCCACCCTTACTACATCGTACCCATTAGAGAAGTACAATACTAGCCTCAGGTGCTTTATTTTGAGGCAAGCCGTGTACACATTAATGGAAGACTAATTTACCTGCTTGACTTTGCATTTACTTTTTTTAAAAGTTTTTCTCCGTTTCCTATCACTTTACAGTGGAGTAAAATTGACGAGGAACCATTCGGCTGGAAGTAACAACAATACAAGGAGTACAAGTGACAACAACAATTACAACAGCAGCAGCCCCCGAGCAGGTGGTGCTTGGAATGGAAACAGTAGCAGCAACAACAGCAACAATAACAACAACAACAGTTCAAAGTCAAGCACAGAACTCTACAGAGAAGCAGCCCAATTACTAGGACTCTCGTGCACACTTTGTGATAACTGCCGTTGCCTAGACTGTCAGGTAGGTGGTTGTTGGTTTTACTTTTACTACTTCAGATTTTCTGTGAAAAGCAGTTGTGACATGAGTTTCACCTCTAATTTCAGAGTCGGTACTTCGAGTGTGACGATTCGGACAGCTTTTCGGAAATATCCTTTATAGGTGATTTATATTATGATCTGCCACAAGGCTCTCCAGCGAACAGCAACCAATGCCCGTCCGCAAGTAGCCATTGTCACAGTCAAAGCACAGCAGAATGCACGGGACCCAGTGATCCTGAATCCCATGAACCCCTTAGTGACTTAAGTACGGACGATGCTGAAATCTGTGAAAAAGGTGCTACACGATAAAGATGAGCGCACCCGTTGAGATGTGTACATGTGAGTATTTTGTCCTTTCTCTGAAAGGTTGGACTTAAATAGAGAAAAATTTAATAGGATAAAGTAATTTAAAAAGATGGAAAAATTAGTTTAATCTTGAAAGATTTGTTTAGGTGACCCAACAGAGCTTTAATTCTGTCGAAGTTCTATGCTGTTTTTAGTGTTTATTGGCAATCTGTAGATCACAGGTTTTAATGCGCTCACTGGTTATTTTAATTTACTGGATACCAAATAAGTAACTTCTTTCTACTTTTTCTAAGAATTAAAAGAAACTTATTGAGGAAGATACATAGATGCGATCATCGGTGGGTAGATTAATCATTTTTAAATCAGAGTTCATAAAAGAAATATGGAATATTTTAAATTAAGGGTATTTAAAAAGCAAACAAAAGCGAATATGATAATATTGTAGTGGAGTGAGTAGCCACAGGTAAAGTAGTCAGACAGGAATATGAGTACCTGGCTGTCTAATCGAAAATAATAATTTGACTTTGAAAAACTCCATCACAAGTTTTTCATTGAAAGCAGAACTCAATCAGTTGCTACAAAAATTAAGTGGTTCGAAGTGCTTCTGGTCCTCAGGTTGATGTTGAGTATGTTTTTGTTGAGGCTTCTATTGAAGTTACAAGGGAATTTAAAAGTATGATTAGCTCATTTACATCACTAGACTGTTTCCACCAACGGGTCGTTTTCTGGCTACTGTTTTCTTTATTCTGGTATTCCACAAGGCTCAATTCTTGGATTCTTGTTTTTCTCACTCTTTATAAATGATCTTCGATGCGCGATTAAAAATTGTACGAGGTATAACGATATATGCTTATTTAAGGAGCTTAGTTTTAATCAGTCAGCTAGAGCTATTACCTTAGATATTCCTAGATCCCAATATTTGGTTACTTAAAGCCAATTCTCTGTTAAGGCTGTTAAAATGTGGAACAGTATTCCAGTTGGGAAGCAGATCGAACTCGAACAGAACTGATCACCATCTTGTCGAAATGTTGACTTGGAAAGTGCACATTATAAATGGTCACAAGAACGCAAGAGAACATATCAAGATGTCCGAAAATTTTTCAAGTTTTGCTATGTCCGAAAGATAATATTGATGAGCGACTATAAGGCTCTGATCAGCATTTTGTATCCTAGTAAGGAACTACCAGCAGCATCGGCCTTACGTTTATTACATTACACAAATTTCATGACGGAATGCAATTACACCGTTAAGTATAGGATTACAAAAGACCATTCAGATGCAGACTGTCTATCGAGATTTTCCTTGAAGTCGTCATGGGAAGAACCATACGATAACAATGCAACCTACAAATCTTAAACAGTTTTTCAAACAAATGGAATTATACTGAAGCTATGCACACCATACTACCCTCCAAATAGAGCGTTATGTCTGCACATTCAAACCAGGATTACATAGCATAATGAGCGATATGGTCGAGCCTCCAACAATGCAGGTGGAACCTGCTCATGCAGTTTCGTAAAACTTTAAATTCCAAATTAATTATCAGTTAATAAAAAATGTGTGGGAGTGGGTTCGATACCTGCAAAGTATGAAATTTATTTATCTGGGTAGCAGCGTTTGAGGCAATTCTACTGACGAGAATTGTATTTACAAAGCCACTAGCATGATGTACAGTAAAAATTTCTTACCAAAAATTGTGGCTCACTTGCAACATTTGTGAGGTTAAAATTTTCCAGTATCCTTTTCTCTAAAAATTGCCCTCAATCTTAATCATAGGGTTGCCTGCTGAGCTTAGGCAATATCTTAAAAAGGAAACAAATGGATAGTTGGCTCTTGGACAGCTGATTCTTTCCTCGGATAATGTCAGAAGATACACAAATCATTTTAAAAAGACCAGATCTGGAGTATGTCGAATATTGGTGATGAAGATCATTTATTGAAATATCACTTGATGTACAGCAGATGTAAATAGTTCGAGGGAATTTACATTAGTGAAATAATCTCAGGTTTAGTTAATCAAGTAAAGGTCATACGAAGAAAGAGTCTACCAGTGGTAGACGCCTATAAGATTCAAAATCGGAATTACGTGATTCATGAGCATCACCAAAGTCTGACCCTGATATAATATGGTATTCAAAATCTTCTATCACAAAATTCAGTAAAATATGAGAACAGGTAACAATGCTCTGATATGAATTTTATAATCCAAGTCCATATAACGTAACCCGCAAAGACCTTTTTCCGGTCCTTCCTTTCGTCCTGGCATTCAAAAGTATAACAATACGAAATATAAAACCAAACATTCCAAAAGGGATCTTCATTATCCAATAAGAACCGACGATACTATATAGTAAAAACTTTCTTTAATTTAAAACATTGGCGCCTAGAAGTTCTCAGTATCCTTAGCCTTGATAATGTTCATAAAGTGGAAACAAAATTCTTCTTATTCATCAAGGCCATAGGTATGGGTTTGACGTGACTGCCCTTTGTTCAGAGATTGCCTTGGTGTAGAAGGCATTAAGACGTTCCTCCAGAGTATTCAGTACTCTTAACCGCAAACTTTCCAACAGTATCATACTGTTGACATCTTGTCTTAGAAAATGCAAAACTTTTAAAAGTTCACCAAGTACTTATTAAGAGGATGCCCATATTCATCCCTGATAATTTACAAAAAAAGTGCAATTTTTTTTCGCCCTAGAAGTTTTCATACTCTGGCCTGACTAGAAGTGCTCTTGGAAGTGCTTTTAATAATTAAAAACTTTTTTATGTGTTCCTTTCTTTGAAATTATGCTTTTCGGTAAAATGAAATCTGCTGTAATTATTTTCACGAGCATTTGGGGAAGTACTTCAAAACTTTTACATTTTTTACATTTTATGTGGACGGGTTTTTGATTCCTTGCATGTCCAGGTCATAGTATCCCAACCATGAGTAGATTTCAATAAAATGCCAAAATCAATACTTGCCGAGCAAAAACTCGAATTCCGGTTTCCGCTGAAGGTGCAAAAATTTATTGCTTAGAAAATTGTTCACGGGTTTACCACAGCTATCAGAATAAATTTGCAGCGTTACGCTCCAGGTCTTCTATTGATTCCAGAGATTTCAGTACTTCACATTCCCGGATCCAACAGAACCATCATTTCAAAGAGAATTTTTTATAAAGTGTGGCTACGGCTACAGTAGGTAATCGTTAATTAGCATCTGCAGGCTTTGTACTGTACGCGCGTTTGTATCTTGCAGATACGGATCTAGGCACGTATCCTGGTCACTTGGATGTGTGCCAAATGATTCCACCGCATAGCGTCAAATTGCGAAGCGAATATCTATCTCGGTTGAACTGAAAAAAAGGTCACAAAAATATCAGGATGAGTAGCGAATGCTAACACCAAAGAAATTTATGTTCTCAGCAACAAGCATTTTCCTTCTCTGAAGGAAAACTCTGGGCGGATTTTCACTGGTGCATTTCAGTATAAATTGTTTGAGTTCCTTTGTTCTCACTTCTTGAGCGGAAAGAACTGAAATATTTTCCATTGCAATTGAAAGTGTGAGAGGTCCACGAATTACTGACAACCAGTGAATTAAATTAGAAACAGATCTTCTCACGAATCTTGGAATTATTTCCGCTAGCATTTCAATTATTTAGGGGTATGTATTACATAACATCCTTTTGGGTGTTGATATGAAACCATGCGGGTTTGTTCGAATTTACGAGAATAACCTTATAGAACTCAACCCTCCCAAAATCAGTAAAAGTTGGTTTAAAGAAGTAGTTGTTGCCACTCAATAAACCCTTCCTTCAGCATCAATGAGGGAATTAAAAAACTAAACTTCTAAAATTAACAAAAAATGAATGAATGAAGGAATATGTCTAACCATCATTATATACATCCCGGGTGCTGATCTCGGTGAGGTACCCGACCTTAATCCACGCACTCTCCTACATTGATGTAACACCACCTTCGTTTCGCTGACCTTTTCTTCAACATGATGCTTCCAGGTCGGCCTCGAATTCATGTATACCCCCAGATACTTGGCCTCTCTAGAAATGTTGATCTCAGATCCGAAGAGCGTAAGTGCTCCAAATTCCAGATCCTTAGTCCTTCTAGTGAAGACTATGGTTTCTGTCTTGTTTGCGTTGATAGCTTCTCTTCAAGCGTAGACAGTAAGGAGTCAACTGTGACATTCCACAGAAAAGGAGATAACACTTCCTGGCTTCAAACTAAAAGATATTGTTATTAACTAATCTGGGTGTTATTGCTACATCATTTCTTGAAATATTGTAGACTTCTTCCAATCATATCATATTTTTAGAAAGCATTTCAAACATTGCACCTCCCAAGGAAATAAAGGTGGAAATCCCAAAGCTATTTTGCCCTTGCTCTACACCATTTAACAATAATTTGCTCATATTAGGGAATTTTTGATTCAAAAATCCTGAAGATATTTTGTAAGAAAATATGAGTGATTTTATAAATCCTTCGGTTCGATAAAAGTTAAATAAATGTCAACACTGCCACCCTGAAATCCAATAAAATGTTGAAAATTTTATGGGCATCGAAAGGCACCTATATTTCAGGCAGGTGACATTAGGATGAAGCAGCAGGGTCGTTTGGGGAAGAAGTTATGGCCCATATATACTTGCGGATTTAGCCCAGGGGGTATGTTGGCCCAGCTCTGGCATTGTTCCAATCAACCGTATTTCAAATATTTCGTAGCGCACCCAACCGGAGGCGAGTCATATCGAAACACGAAATAAATTGAAATCGATTATTTGGTTTATTTATTCGGCTGTATGTGTCAAGCGGGGACTACATGTCACCAGTGGTGGTACAAATGACATTTTTTTAATACTTGAGATTTCCTCTATACCCAGCTGGGCTGAACAAGGCTAATGGGTATTAGGGTACGTGAGGAAAATTCTCAACAACTCTTTGATCTCTTCCTGTACTCTACATGGTGCTTTTTAAGTAGATGACAATGACAAACTCCAAGGACTGCTCTTTTTGTGCACAGCCATCAAAGGAGTTGAGAAGATCCACCTCACAGCTACGGGTTCAATCTATCCTCCATCACTGTTTGGATAAAGTTTTCGCCTGCCTGAGCTCTAAGGACCAACAGAAAGGGGATGAAAATATTGAATTCGTTTTGCACAAGAAAAACTCTTTGTTAACTTTCCAATTACAAGTACAGCCTGAAATATGCGCTGCGCTCTTTTGTCTGCCTTTGAGTTGTGAAAACACGAAAACACCACTCTGAAACGAATACACGTTTCTTGCCTTTGGGTGTTTTTCCTTTTTGTAAAATTTCTGGATCAAATAACAAACCGACATTTTCGGGGGGCTGCTGTTGTCAGATGGTTGCCGCCCCATTCATTTTGGAAAAGCCTGTTTCCAAAAGAGTTCAATTCTAGCCAAACGTGTTGAGGATTTGAGAACCATAAAATTTTACATTAAATCTTCTCCCCATTGAGATTATGTTCCTATAAATCGAGATGAAAATGAGTCCGGTGACTGGTTAAGAACTTCACCACTGTTTGAAACTTATTAATATTTCAATAAACCCCTTTCACTCTGAAGTTTATAAATTATTCGGACTTTTTTCTTGTGAAAGCACTTCTTAAACCAATTTTAAATAATTCATCAAAGCTCATTTTGTGTTTGGCAAATCCAGCTGCAATTAATCTAATGTCAGCAAATCGCCCTTTTTCTCAATTTGCACTACCATGCATTTCGGAAACATTTACGAATTTATTATCAAATTTCCTAGACTACGAAGCCGGAACGTGGCAGGCTTTCATATTACCAGTTTGCATCACCGCAATTCAATTAAAAAAGTTTAGAACATTCATAACGTTTCCTTCCAACTTGAGGGAACGAACAAAATGGACATAGTATCCTTCTACGATCTCCTTCCGTCCTTAGAGAGGAACATTTGAATTATACAGGCAACATAATCAAACCTTCTATATAATTGGGGAACCTCCATTTATTCAGACATCTAGGCTTAGAGTGAGCACAAAATTAACGTGAAATTCGAAATTTGCATGTTTGATTGCGAAATTTGAAATGTTTGAAATTAACCTACCCCCGAAACCTGCTTCCGTGGGTGTAGTCCTCCAGAGGTTCCTTTAAATTGCGTAACCTTAACTAACAGCGTGCTAACTCAGTGGTAAATTGTAGCGAATGAATTTTTCCACATAAGCACATTCAATTTAATACCTACTGTCCCCGCATTTTGGCTGCCTTAATTGGACGCACGTAGAGAGTAGAGTGCATTGGGAAATTGGAGACGAAATGGCATTTGGCAAACCTAATTTGACCCGCAGCTGGAATGTTTGCAATCCTGTTGAGGATATAACTAGTTCCCTTCTAATTTATGGACCAGTAATTGCAATTTGTGTGGTAGTCTTTTGTTTTGTAGGTAGAGATAACGTAGCAATGGATTGAATGAAAGGTTCGCATTATAATTGAATTATTTCCCCAATTTCAAACAATCGAATTTCATATTTTTGAAACCCAATATATAAATACCTCGAACTACTAGGGTTTTGTTTGAACTTCACTTCTGTTGTTAACAACAAAATACACACAAAGCGTTCGGTAAAAATTTATTCGAGATGTGTACAAAAGTCCAGCTTTAAAGGGCACATCAACAATATTTACGCTTACAATGTGTTGAAATGAGAAAAGAATACAAAAAAAAAGATCAGTAAAAACAATCGGATTTTAATTTATAACCATACAAGAGATGTTTAGTGGTCATGACTGATCGGCTTCCTGCCTTCCTGTGTGCTTCCTTCGTCCTTCTCATCGTCGCGATTGAGACGTCGTGTTTTCGTTTTTATTTCAAGGCTTTCGCATTTTTCTGTCAATATTTACGGAGTCATATACCAAAACTACGAATAGAGAGAATCCGCAAATAATTGATGTCCCCTCATGACTGTTCCCCATTCAGTAGAGTTTGCATTTTAAATGCTGTTTGGTATTCAATAATGTTGCTTTTTTGCCTTTCAGTGGGACTCTACAAAAGAAAAATGTATCTTGTTTTTGAATTTCAATAAGATATCGATTACCTGACTACCGGGAAGAACTCGTTAATTTCAGAAGAAATAATTTCTCCTTTAAATGCAAATTGATGTGCGTTGCGAACAACCACAAATATTTATCGACGCTCCAACGACGCTTCTAAAGAATGTATCTTTCCTGAGATCCATAAAATTTCAATAAAATTTCAATTTTGTGTGAAAAATTACCAAATTTCCATCGCTTTGATTGGTGTCAAGTCATGTTAAGGGAAAAGATTTCCCCATTGACAAAAATTAAAGCTATTTTCACCCGAAGCTCTGATAATGCCAACGTGGATGTTAAAGTACACAAAAAAGGCGCCGTCACTTAATTTAATTTCGAATAAAGGAGGAATTAATAAGATTTCCGTAATACGCACACCCTCGGATATCTATGCGGGCCGCAACGGAAAAAAAAATCTGTTAAATTTGATTTTCCGTACTCGAAAATTCGTACATCCCTCAAAAGTTTATTTTCGTAATTTTTTCTCGGAAAACATTTTAGACAGCTCAACCTAAATTAAGGTGAGCTCGAATTTTTCGGGGCTCATAACTCAAGGGGATGAGGGTATGAGTGAGTGCGAATGCGGCGCCATTTAGTTTAATATAATCGATTACTACCATCCTTCCGCCCCTTTTGTAATAGGGTTGTTTCGAGATTTATTTAACATGTTTAGAAGGAGGACTCGTTCAAAGAAAAGATTGCCCGTCATGGTAACGATGTGCTCTTTGGGCTGCCCTTTATAGAATTATAGATTTAATTTATTTACAGGTGTGCTTACCTCGGTAGTACTTAATTATTTTATTTTATCTTTCAGATGTTGTTCCTGTGCTATGAGAGACGAAAGCCGGAATTTAATTAGATTTCCACAACTCCGGTAAAATTCACCTGCCACAGGATAAATAAACCCAGCGAACGGAAGAACGGATATTTCGTTTTTACCTCTTTGCTTTTCATTGTTCCGACTTTTTTCTGCGAAAACAACAACAATAACAGTTCGGTGGAATTAATTTTTCGGTTTATGTGTTTCAATTAAAATATTCGAAATGAATATTAAACAAAATGTAACAAATTTTTGATAACAACGCTACGCAAGCAACAGCTGTATCTGTACATACTGAAACGAATGCTGGTTAACTTTTTAGATATTCCTGAAAATCAATAACTGTGGGGATGTTTTGATGAATAGAACCTTCCTAGAATTTATATAACGTGTGAAAGATGCCGAATATCTCCTTATTTCGATTCAAGTTTAATAAGATTCCAAGAAAGCGGAAACTTTATCGGTTTTTATGGAGGTAAATAGGAGGTAAATAGTTCCGTGGTAATTAGTTTATCCATTGTGCCAAGGATCACGCGGAATGCTGTTTACAATTTTTCCTCGATTTCAGTTTTTCGAAAAGCAAATCTATAAGTAAATAAGCAAATTTAAAAAGCGAGTTCATATTAAATTTTCCCAGACAAGCAGGAACTTATGATTACAAATTAAATTTTCTCTAATCGGTATTAGAGGACCTTTCTCAAATCTTATATAAGTGTTGAATATAATTGTGTAATGCGACTATAACGAAGTGACTACTTATTGTATTTATAGAGGATTTAAGATTAAATCAGGGTTACGTTATGACTAATGCAATTTAAAAAATTTTTCTATGATGTTGTTGTATTCTCTTTTAAAGTGAGTATCATAAATGCATAAATAAAACATTAAATCAATTTTGGTGTCGTATTATTTATTTTTATTTCGAATTTATTTCTCTTGGTGCCAACCTTCGATCATCCTCAAATCATTCACAACTGACAAGCCTCCACCAAAACTTTCTTCTCTGATCATCGAGTAATTCAGTTTGATATGGGCCGTGAAGCCGCACAGCGATGAGAAAAATAACGATTCCAAAAATAAAAATTAGAAATTCTATAGAAATGAATTATTACAAATTTTCCGAAAAATTAAAATCAGAACTGGAAAAGCATTTAATAAAACCAATATACAAAATAAATTTGGTGAGTATAGCAAAGTGTTCACTTCTTACAATATACAAGGTGATACGGAAAAGTATGTTCTAACACATGCCAATTGATTCTGTGGGGTGTTCTAATCTAAAATCATCGCTTCACCCTCGTTTTTTAAATCGAAAATTTTTCGTCCTTGAAGAGAGGTACTCTTACTTAAAATGTCATAAGTCCGGTAAAAGACATCGCAGGACAATAACATGTAACTTGTTGGAAAGCACACACCCTTAGCTTTCAAACAGTATCTAATATTCCCCAATTTATCTGCAACTATGAGAACTAGTTACACTTAAATGTCCAACTTTCTAAAATCAAAGTCAAAAATTCAACATTTTATCTTTCGTGCCACAAAATTATCCCTCTAGGCTCTAGAGGTATTATCTTCTTCCAAAAAAAAAAGTTGTTCCTTTCAAGGGCCTTTGAGAAAAAATCACATCGATATCTTCAGTCGTGCAGAAGGTTAGACACCATCGACTCCTCGACAATTTTGTGCCTGGAGTCATTCATTTAATGATTTGCAGCGAACGTTTTTTAGTGATTTTTACCCGGTGACTTTCTTTATTTTCACTCTACGTTTTTGGATTTCGGCTTGCGTCCTTTAAATCTTAATTAAAACTGGTACTGCGGTTTTGAGTTGGATTTCGATTTCGATTTTGATTAGAAATTGGGCTTTGACTAGGATTTCAGCTTTGGTTATTTCGGATTTAACCAAGATTTCAGTTTTGCTTTTCATTTCACTAAATGAATATGTCGACATTCACGAATAAAAAATATGTGGATATGCTTCTTGTTTACGGAGAAGTACGAAGAAACACAAAGGATACATCAACAAAAATATGCTGGAAGAAAAACTCCACTTCGAAACGCTTTTGAGACTATGCGCAAAAGGTTGGTTGAGACAAGATCCTTAAATGGTCGTACTGTCGACTGTGGCAAACAAAAGACCAGACTCACAAAGAACAGTGTTCTGCATTTTGTCGAAGATAACCCCAGGCTAAACACCCACCATATCACCTTAAGAACTGAAATGCCTTAGTCAACTGTTAAGAGAATTCTACGATGCCACCTTTATCCTTTTCAGCCTTTT
>QYTT01081549.1:26743-46329 GCA_006980735.1 Dasypogon diadema
TCAACAAAAATATGCTGGAAGAAAAACTCCACTTGGAAACGCTTTTGAGACTATGCGCAAAAGGTTGGTTGAGACAGGATCCTTAAATGGTCGTACTGTCAACTGTGGCAAACAAAAGACCAGACTCACAAAGAACAGTGTTCTGCATTTTGTCGAAGATAACCCCAGGCTAAACACCCACCATATCACCTTAAGAACTGAAATGCCTTAGTCAACTGTTAAGAGAATTCTACGATGCCACCTTTATCCTTTTCAGCCTTTTCAGGCAATATTTGAAACTAATAAAGATAAAAGGCTGAAATTTCTTCGATGGTTGCTTCACGAAAATTAGAATGATGCTGAATTCTTCTTAAGGATCCTTTAGAACGATGAAGCAACCTTCACAAGGGACAGAGTTATTAATTTCTATAATATGTAGCTGTGGGCACAGGAGAATCCTAGAGCAGTCATTGTGAAAGAAGGGGAAGAGGAAATTTTAAAATAAACGTCTACACTTCTAAAATTGAAACTTGTGCGGGGCTGCTTAAATGCTCTCGAACAACTGGAACAGGGTTAGCTTGATATTGACACCACGGCATAAAGGTTTTGAGGGAAACAAAACTACAATTCGGTTTGCCAGGAACGATGCAGAATCAGCTTTCATTGGACCCGAACCTATCTTCCTCACTGGACACTGTCCATTAAGCTACCATTTGAAGAAACTGGGTCTTTGTGAGAACAATTAATGCCAATTTTACCCGGCAGGGCATGTTTTCTGTGGATGCGAGGCCTAATAAAGGGCGCGGCAATAAGAGCAGAAAATTTAAATTTTGAGCCATTTCTGCTGCTGTGCGTTAACAGTCACACCATTATGACAGTTCGATGGTAGACAGTCTGCCATTATTAAACAGATCACTATTCGACACAATAACGCATCTTATTGTTAAACATTATTTCAAAAATGGTGAAAATTTGACTGCCACAATTTGCAAATTGCGTCAAATTTTTGGTTGAACAAATGTTCCAAGTGCATCAACTGTGAAAAGAATAATCAAAAAATTCGTGAAGACTGGGTCGATTATTGATGTCAAACCATCGACACGTGTTCGTCCACTTCTTTCAACAGAAAACATTACGGCTGTTCGCCAGAATGTGGCCGCGAGTCCGGGAACATACATTCGGCATCGTTCTCAAGGATGAAATGTTTCGAAAAGCACTCTACAGGGTATTCTCACGAAAAATGTACATCTTCATGCTTACAAAATCTAGTCGACTCAACAACTCAAGCCTTCAGACAATGCACAACTAACAAAGTTCGTCAGTTGGATTGAATTGAACAACAGGAAGGGAACGGTGAGTTTTCCAACAGAATCACCCAGCGATGAGGCCCATTTTCATAAATAAGCAAAATTGTCGCATTTGAAGTGATCAAAACCCACATGTGTTTCATGAGAAGACAATGCATCCTAAACGTGTCACTGTCTGGTACGTGTCATTGGACCATTTTTCTTCGAATATGATACCAGCCAGAAATGCACAGTTAATGGTGAGCGGTACGGTAATCTCCCGTTCGGGACCAGAATTGGCCACCTATTGTGCAAATTAATGCCTTTACACTTCTTTCTCTGTGGTTTTTTGAAGTCAAAAGCTTATGTCAGCAAGCCCACGACTTGAAAGAGGAGATTAGATGCTGCATCACTGAGATCCAGCCACAATTACGCCAAACCATGGTTGAAAATTTCGTCAAAAAGAACGCCAATGTGCCAGCAAAACCAAGGAGGTCATTTTCCAGATGTGTTGTTCCATACCTCGGAATGGCATTTACAATCATGACCTATATTAATGGGCTCAGTCTTCAGTCGGAAGGCGTCAATATAAATAGTTAGGTCGGTCACAAAAGATCTCTTTAGTTTGAAGTATCACAAGGGCCTATGGGTCGGACGAACTTAACTGCAAAAAAGGTACTTATAGAACAATGACTGGAACTATTACTTCAGGATATTTGAGACGCCACATACCTTAATTTTATTTTGCACTAGCTAACTACCCGAAATAACATCAGAAGCAGTAAAAGATCCTAAATTTAATGTAAACTCATTGTCAAATGCAAAAATGGACATTTATTCTGCAAAACTTACCCTCCTGTAACAAAAAGATAAAAAGATATTTCCTTTTCACAAGAATCCATGTTGCAAATATAGTGTTCGTCCATTATTTATGCAAATAAATAAATTTGATGAATATGTTAGAACTATACAAATTTAAGTTCACTCCCCCTTTTTCTTTTCTTTTGCGAAACATCGTCTTGGTTCAAGTGGGGACATTTTTCATCCACTTTAGTCCAGCTCGTGGGCGACAAAATTAATTTACACCCGATACTGAAAGAATCTTTGCTGACTTTTTATTTGACTAACGTGGGTTGCTATGAAGAGGACTTAAAGTTGGATTTATTGTACTTTTCGCTAGTACGTCGTTCATGATTACCAAGGTATCGAACTCTTTGATAAACGAGCAGTTCTCCTGTTTCTGACAAGGGAATTTGCATATCACCTGATGGGTGGAATTTTTGCCAAAACAAACACCTCCTACAATCCTAGTCCAGACGTTCCCTCTCACCATTTCGAGTGTATATTACGTATGCAATGGCAGTGCTGGGAGTACAAAAGTTATCTACGTCGATGTTAATATTGTTAACAATTCACCATTTCCTTTTCGACTTATGGAACCAATTGGAAAATAAATTTCCAGGAAATGGGACATAAGTGTTTTCTGAACGTTCTACCTTTCCTCCAACAGCAAGTTCAACAAAAATTCCGATCTCGACAAATTCTCTGCGAACAGCTCTTACGAAAATTGGAAGGAAGTTTTATGCTCTATATATGAGACCTGAAAATTTACAGTATCGAACCACATCATCACCGAACTGGATTCGATAG
This sequence comes from Dasypogon diadema, assembly GCA_006980735.1. Lineage (NCBI taxonomy): Eukaryota > Metazoa > Arthropoda > Insecta > Diptera > Asilidae > Dasypogon > Dasypogon diadema. The sequence continues at coordinate 29,659 of QYTT01081549.1, forward strand.
TATATGCAGATTGTTCCCATGCAATGGCTGTGCTATGCAGGAAACAATTCAAACCCTAATGGAAACCTAGTGTTCTTCCGTCTTACAAGCATCAGGTGGAAGTGGGAATTGATTCTGAGTAAAGAACACCCTCAGGTGGCTTTTGTTTGCTGTGTACATATAGCTACCGTTGATTAAAAGAAAATGTTCGTCACCGTGGGGAGTTACTGAAAGAAGTAGAAAATTAACTAGAAAGTTTTAATGAAAACGCCAAAAGTAACTGACTTGAGATAAAGCTAATTAATATAACCTTTGACGGCACAATGATGTCAGGCATGTGAATTGTTTATCCTTTCAATTAAAAATCCCAGGCACTCAATGAAGTATTTCTACAGTTTCTACAGAACGCTAAGCAAATTGGACCAAAAGGAAGTATATCAAAGTGACAATTGCAAAGAAAGTGGAACTCCTGTGAAATAAAAGTACAACATTTCTAAAAAAAGTTCCAAAAATAGTTACATCATGTTATAGTAAACAACACAATACTTTCACAAAGCGCATATCTTATTTATTACAAGGAAAATGATTTCTTTCAGGCTCGGAAGTAAATAATGTACTTGAAATTTCATTGCTTCTGAAGCTGCACTTGCAAGAAACTTGATTCTCCTTTCAATATTTAATTCAATGAAAATTCCTAGTCTAAAAGAATTCCCTGCTCAAAGCCAACATTTTGTCCCAGCTTCCCTGCAAAATTATATCTTTTAGTCAGCTGGTCAGCACCCATAGCATTAGCTATTACGGAGTTGCCTTCTGGATATCACTCACTTGTTCCTTTAGTAATTTATTATTACTGGTGCTTTCATTGATAGTTTTTTCTTGTTATCTTGTGAGAGACCCTGAAGATTTTTTTGGATTCTTTGAGTGGTGTGGACTTGTTTCTACGACAACATCAAATCCAACTCTTGTTGAACAATTTATCACAAAGGTGGCCGAACGGGCTGAGATGCACGCCTGCAGTGCTTCTCCTCTGTGGACGTGGGTGCGGCTCCTGCAAAGGGTGCGGTGATTTATCTGGATACCAGTGGTTGAGGCAATTCTACTGACGAGAATATACTTGCGAAGCCACTGGGATGAGGGCGCAATAAAAATTGCATACCATAACTTGCAACATTTGTCAAGTTAACAATTTCCCATCCCCTCTCCCATAAAATTTCCCTCCGCCGAAGTTGTGCTGTGTACATTATGCATAAAAAAGCAAACAATACGATATGTAAATGATAGATTTACTTCACAGAGAGCATCCATGATTTCTTTACAGAAAGAGAACTCAAATCTACAGATATAATTGGTTAACTTGCCAACGATTACGTTCACTCGCAATCTCCACCTAATCAGTTTCTGTAGGTTATAACAAAGGCAACACGGCTCTTGAACATTATGGATGGATTCATGGGAAGCAAAGCAATGCAAACGTGGAATGCAATATTCTCAATTTTTGCCTGTTAGGCAGTTTACTAAATCACTGATTTTCGAAGCTCGAAGGCTCTCTCTAATTAGATTATCTCAGGTGCAGCATCCAGTGAAGTGCCACTCCTTGGAACAGGAATCAATGATTGTCGTTTAGGATAATATCAAAATATACTTTCATCTCAGAAAGTTGAGCATCACATTACTAGAACTCTATGCCAGTTTTTTAATTGGGAAGTCATTTGTGTGACTTTTTATTTTCCGAAAAGTTCATCAGTAAGAAATAGTTGAAAAAACTCAGAATATTAGTTAATGGTTGCACCTGGAAGTAGTGACCCAAGATTCATTACAACGAAAACCGGTTGAATTCCTATCATGTTCCACTGATCACCATCTACATACCCGTCGTTATAGTATATATCGCATATTTTTAAGACCACTTACCCCTCGCTGATCCCCCAATACAAGAGTAATAAATGAAAATGATCCTCCACTACAAGAGTACTAAATCAAAATCGGTAAAGTACAACCGCTGAAATCGCTCAACTTAACTTTTACAATTTCATGTTGAGGGTCAAACTTTCGCAATTCCTAATAATTTGTCCTGGGAAATATCCTACACATGCATGCCATGATTGTTCTTGATTTTTCTCTGTTAAAAGAAAGCACATAAGTTTTATTTCGCTGAATTCCAAATTCCCGGCTCAATTCTTCAGTTCTCAGGCTAATTAATATTAACCAAATAATAAATAAGAGAAAATAGTACGTCCTGGCATAGAAAGTGCCCCTTTTCACAAGGAAGTTTTTGCGTCTGGCGTTCTTCCTATTCCCTTTTGTGTAAATAAATAGAACTTCCCGCACAAATCCTACGAGGAAGTTTTTGAGTCATGCACGAAACTGGCTTTCCTTCTCATTTTTGTTTTCAGAATTCTTTCTTGTCATTTCTGCTCTCAACTTTCTCGTTTTCCAGAAAAAGATACCTCTCATCCCACCCCAACTCACGAAATAAGCACAAAGAGGAATCCGAAAATCGATCTTCTTGCTTCCTGCTTCTCTCCAGTTTCGAGCTTCGTACGCAAAAACTTCCTTGTGAAAAGGGGCACAAATCGACCACGGATGCAAGCACAAAGAATTTGAGCGTAGAGAATATACATAAGCTGCAAGCGAGTCAGGTAAATTACCCTGTGTGTAAGTGTGAGCAAGCCAAGTCCTAAAGGTCTACCTAGTAGTTGTAAGTGGTTAACAGTAGTAATTTGTTATCAGACTATAAGAACTAGAAACTATCAGAACAATAGGGCCAATAATATATTCAAGAACTATGAAACAATTTCCAACTGAATGTTGAAACACATCCTTTAAAATGCTACAGAAATTAGTCGAGACAGTTACGAAACGTAGCCTGGTAAAAATTTCCTAAAGAACAAAATATCTTTTAGTAGCAAACGCGACCACACATGTACGAAAGCATCACGAAAGAGAAGTCAAAAAATAATTTTAATTTCTTTTCGACCAAATTTCGAAAAGAATGTCCATGGGGTATACTTTTTGTAAGCCAAAACATATTATGTGTGCCTGCCAAATGAACATTCAACCATTTTCCATTTACTTACTTCAACAGAACGAAAGAGCAGAGCTTTAAGAAAACATAGATTCTAACTTGAAAATAATTTCCTTTAGAATTCCTCATCACAGTTGGTATTTTCCATAAAAGGCAGAGGAGGGGAGGAAGACTCCAGGACTACAAAAAAGTGCAGTGTGAAAATAAATTTCCATTCAATTTTAAAGGTTTTTGTGGTCTGCTCTTTTCAAAGCAATGTGGTTGGTCGTCATGTGTGTAAAATGGAACTATGTGCGGTGAAACCCTCTTTGCACTGGGAAGGTTTTTCATAGTTTTTTTTCGCTCAAGAGGTACCGACAATGAAAAATGCTAAAGCAAGAAAAGTTAAATTGAATGAAGAATTGTGGCAATCACATCAATAAATGCTCCCACATTCCGATTCAAGCGAAGCTTTGTTCAGAGTTAAAGTGAAATTTGTTTTCCTTACTGCATTAGGATTTTCTGATTCTCTGACGTAGTTTATGGGAGAATTCCTCCAAAGCTATTAATCATATGGAAAATGCTTTCTTTAGTAGTTTCCTCCTTTGAGTTTTATCTCATTGTGCCAAGAAAAACCATAGAATTCCTTTTCACTATCCCGAAATTGATTTATTTAAAAAATACATGAACCGATTACTCTATTAGTGGGATTTGTTATTTTTCGGATGTGAGAACTGATAATTATTAACATCTGTGTTTCGGCAATTTCACAAGTTCACCTCACAAGGAAAACTCACGCCAAATGCTACACATAAAATATGGCAAAACTTTCGGGCCAGCCAAACTTATGCTTAAAATTCTACTCGGGTGCCTTAGATTTGCCTGAATTAATTCTGAGAACCAACCACATTGTCCTTTGTGCAGTTCTTAAGACCTCCTATTAAATTAAACGGTAAAGTCTTGCTCCGAGATTCTCATCTTCCAAGACGGGCAAATGCCTCCAATAACTTAATTCCCTAAATAATATTAAAAGAACTTTAATCTAAAGTAAATTATTTGTATTCGTGAAGCCATAGGCTTTAAGGCTCAAGAAAAGTAGTACAGATTTACGTAGCAGTGAAGTCGGGCAAAACGTAGGGAAATTTGCTGGCTACACACTATCGTCTCATGCTTCCGTAGCTTTTCTCCTAATCCTCTATAATCCGTACACGCTTCGCAAGTTAAAGAAATACATAAATCCGCGCAGAAATAAATTGTCCTTGAATGGTATTTGCTAGAAAAATTATTATAAATGTCCTTCACCAGAAGAACGGATCCCTGCAGATGCCCTACTCTACTACTCGTACATTTAAAATGAAATTTTGCAGATAGTGAGGTAAATTTATCAAGATGCATGGGTTGTTACCCTGGCATCCTTTACCTTCCAGGGACGTGGAGACAAAGCCGCCAGAGAGATTTATTGAAGGGACGTTAAATTTGTATGTACGTATGGCATTCAAAATGTACACCGCATTTTAAGTAGATTTGTGGGTATTTATTATTGCACTTAAATGAATGTTTGTGCAGTGTAGTCAGGCAGTGGAGAATTTGGAGCAACAATAACAGACTGTCATGCAGGCAGTTCATACAGCATTCAGGGTAATTGTGAATATTATGTATACTGTTAGCAATTTGTGATACATAATGCCATATTTTGTATTTTGTAATGAGTTTTAGTTCTGTCCATAGTCAGGACGCCAAAATATGTCAGCAAAATAACGCCAATTGGGCAAGTAATTCAACTATTTAAGCTAGTAAAAGAAGAATTTTGCTGCTTTAAAAAATATTTCCTAATAGTAGAAAAGTATTATAAACCGCCAGACATATATGATTTAAACATGTTGGGCAACCAGGAGGTATGTGACTGGAGTGAGGCAGAGTAAAGTCCATCCTCGTCTGCATGCAAAGAGGGCGGCGCACTTGGCCGAAAAAATTACCTCTAAAGATGAAACCTCCTGGACTCATGAAGAAGAAATAGTGCAAAAAAGTAAAGTTTCTAAGTTAAGGGGACTCTTACCTAACCTAACCTAAATGATCCCTCTGGCAGAGAGGAAAACTGCGTCACATTTTGGCGCCTGAACAAAGACCTCACAAACCTGGAGAGAGGCTAACCGAATTAGTCAAAAGCCACTATCGTGAAGCGAAACCGACTGAAATAGCACTGCTTAGAATTCGAAAGATAATAATTAGAAAGGTATTATAAAATATTGCACCAGGAGGGCCTATGTAGGAACATTTCCTAGGATAGCTTAATTATATTAGAGTATAGGAGCAAGTCGAATAAAGTAGCCAAGTAACCACTCTCTCCACTGAGTTTATCGAGAGCTACGTTGGACTGAGTCCTGACCTGACCGAGAGGAAAGCTGTATCATAGGTTTACAGGCCAGTGTCGCCACACTATAAGCTCGAGCGTAGGTGCATAGAGCTCCCGGAGGTCTAACGAATAAAGAGTTAATCAATATGCTTCAAGCAAGAATTCCTGTTTCCTTACGTAACTATAAACCGGATGGTTGACACCTTTTACCAGAAAAGACTTTAAATTACTTTTTCCGAAATTTTACGAATATGAAGTAATTCTCTTGGCTTTATTCGTTAAATAAAAAGTTTGATATGAATAGTCATCACTTCCTAACCAAATGGAGGGGTTCCTGACAAATTTTTTCGCTTTGTAATCTATTTCCACTGCGTAGTCGTTCTGCTTTTCCATAAACATTGTTTCACCTCTTCTGTAATAGATTTTTTATCACTTTAAAAATTTGTTGTATGTACTAAAACTCTAACTCTACTAAAATATCTCTGTGCACATTTGGCTGTTCTGTTTGAAGCTATAAAAAACGTTTCATCCAAGCCAACCTATCGCTTTTTTCTTTGTATACCAAAGTTGAAGGCAAAAGCATTATTTAAATGAGAAAATTTTCAAAACAAAACCTTTATGCTGATGATAGACAATAACAAAGTAATGCCGGATGTCCTTCTCTGTTTATGGGCATTTTTTCGAAGAATGCTGCATATATTACCATCTTCCAGTTTAGAGGTATGTATATGCAAGATAAACTGGCTTTCACGTTCACTTTCTTTCATTTCTTTCCCCTGCTCGATGGTAAGAATGTCTACAGCTCTTCTATCTTAAATAATTTCATATTAAGGCTATGATAAAAGCTGAAATTACAACCATTTTCTTATCAATGTGAACATATCACTTCACTTAAAAAATAGAAACTCTCAAAACACAAAGCTTTGTATCCAGCACTCTTTCAAAATACTACAAAAGCCATAGATAACATCCCGAGCACAATGTATTATCCTCCCAATATTTCACTGCAATAACTTTCATCGTTTAGTGCAGAGTACGAGCAACCATTGTAAAGCTATTCCCAAAGTGGCAGCAATTTCAGCACAACTCCACTGTCCTGCTAAAGAAGTGGTTCCATATCCATAGAACTTTCACAGGTGGAATTCTAAGAAGTTTTTGCAATAAAAACTGCAGAGTTGTCAGCGTGATAACATGGGTGTGGACTTTCATCTTGATAAATGTTGAATATCTTCTTTTTCAATTCTGCAATGTCGTGCAAGCCGTGTCTGCTTTGAATTGGCCCTACTGTGGTATCCTTCAGAAAACCCCATTCAAAATTCTTTCTAGCTTTCAAACGGGGAAATTTAGGCAGCTCCGTCTGTATTCAATTCCGTTCTCGTTTGTGGATCAAATTAAATGAGACGATTTGGAAAACTTTTTGTTGTTTTTCTTTGGAAAAATTCCTGATATGCCTTCGATTCTTTGTTTACTAGAAAAAATTCCAGCAATACCAGCTGAACTTTATTTGCCATATACTTTCCAAGGATTGAAGCAAATTGAAACAAATCAGAAGGAGGAGATTATTTTGACTCTAATTTAAGCGCAGAAAATTATAAATTCCTCCTTGGGCAGGATGCCAGAAGTTTGGATAAAAGTTGCTTTTGAAAACTTTTCCTATTATTTTATAAGTGGGCAATAGCGCCGCCTTTTTACCACCTTTCTGTAATTGGGGTTTCAATTTTCAATTTTACTTTTGGCAACAAAAGTTTTCAACTCTTAAGAATTTTCAAGAAATTAATTTTCAACAAAATATCTTAACAGTCTATATAATCCTAGGTAAGGATAACTTCAAATGGAAGAGTAATCTATAGCAATATTGGAATTTTGAATATATATATATATATGTAATTTATTATTCGGATTGTTTACTCACAGGTTCATACCATCAAAAAGAATGGGAACAGACATTTAGAAACTGTATCAAAAATAAGTCTGAGTAAATTTGCAACGACTTTCCAAGCACAAGTGTATGCACCGTTACATTTATTATTAGTTTTCCGATAAGCATTCTGTGTCTAGGATAAATGTCAATTTTGCCCATAAGATATCGAACAACAAAAAGTGATGGAACTACATTCCCTCTCTTTTCCGATGAGTTTTCTTGGATAACTGGCCCCACATGAAATAGCAAACTGATCAGTCAATTTATTAGAGGTGCTTGTGCCGAAGTCAAGTTCCATTGACGGCTACAGATACAGCAGTTATCTGCTTGAAATAATCGGTTATTATCGCCCTTTTTGTGTACAGCTTTCTTTCCACTTTTCTTTTGACTTTGACGTCCGCTTCTAACCATCTCCTCATTTAGTGACACATTTTAATCAACTAAGTGTCATTTCGTGGGATTTATATCGTGAATTGCGTTTGATTTTATAAGAATAGAAAAAAATTGAGTTAAAAGCATATAATGTTGCAGAGTAGCTCCCCATATGCGCTGTACTGACATTAATTCTGTGACAGAGGGCAGATTTTTGGCGCACGATATTACACTTGCATTTTATATGCCTTCAGGACATTATGACCATTGGCTAACATTTTTCTGGAAAAAGAAAATCAACCCCAAAATAAATAGAAATCAATTAAATTATTGTAATGCATCTCAATAAATAAATTTTTATTGCATGGGAGCAAACCTCCATATTCTAGCCAGCAGTACATATGTAACAGAATGGGAATTACATATAAATAAATAATGGTCATACTTATTTTTCGCCAACAACATGAACCAAGTTTATGATTAATTCTAATCCCAAGTCGAAGAATTTTCTGTGTGTCAACAACCATTCAACACGAATATTTTTTATATCTCGATAAATGTGGATTACGAGATAAGCAGTTCTTTGTGTTTATTTTTGCTTTGTGCTTTCGCTACCCTATTCATATAGAGACCTAGGCATTTACTCTATTCAGTTTTGTTTTGCCTAAGGAAATCGCCTGCAGATTTTTGTAGATTAACCACCATATGTCGTCTTATATTTAATTCGTCAACACTTGAAGCTTTTATAGGATTTTTTTATTGCAATGAGACACAACACAGATTTATTAAATTTCGAAGGCTGAGATAACTTTTACACATTTTTCGGATGAGGAGGAGCAGGGTGTCGTAGCCAAAACTCTTCGAGACTTAAATTAAACTAATGATGGCGATGACGAACTTATTGCATCTAGTATATAAATTATGTAAAGTTTAACTAGTGTAGTAAAAAGCATGAATCTAAAGCTACCTAATTTAGTAGAAAATATGAGAATTTATAAAATGTTATAAAAGTTAAAAAGCGTTTTATTCAAAAACAACTACAAAAATTCAACAAACAAAAGGGTAACGTTTTGGCTGATTTACCCAGGGAAAAAACAGTAACATCCTCAACGGTTGCCAATCCACTGTGAACCTTCTCCATGCCACAGTGGGCCGGAATCACCAGATGAAGACACCGCATACGCACAATATCGAACCTCAAGCCGTGTTTTTTTTAGCAACGAAGTTATTAAAGCTCAAAAGTACGGCGCAAGTTATCGAGTGCACAGTTAATTTATCTTTTTCTGTTTTTCCCTTCCTAAGCAAATTCCAGAGAAGTAAAGAAAGCTAATAACTTGAGATTTGTCTTGAAGTTAGTTTTGTCTACATTTATGTTTGATTTAATTGCTATGATTAGCAAAATCAACTTTTAAACACAAAAGCTTTCAATAAGCGTCATATATTTCCCTAGTACCTTGAGCTCTGTTCTTCACTCTTCGTTCAACACCTCCGGAATCCACTGGAAATATTATAGTCCTTGCTTTTATCTTTAACACGTTGACTACCGCAATTAGCATAAAAGTTTTCGTGAGAGAATTCCATGTTAAAATGCCTTTGTCGTGAGAGAGCTTTTAAATGCCGTGTTAATAAAGCACGCAAGCAAAAAAAGTCAACAAATTAAAAAGTAGAAATGGTGTGCTTTGAAGCGCATAAAAACACTCAATTTTAAAATACCAAAAGGGGCGAGAACGGTGAGGAGATTGAATTGTTTTCTTTTCCATGACCAACATAACAGGATAAAAGTTCGTCGTTAGAATTACTTCTAATTCCAATAGTTTTATACCTCTACATAATTTATCAATATAACTATAGAAACGAAAACTTTGCATTATTTCTAACTCTATTCAACATTTTGTTCTATGAAGTATTTCGGAGCTACCAGCAATCGAAAATATAGTTTCCAATTCATAGTGAGTCTGCATTCAAACAACTAATTAAGCGCAAACACTTATCATCTTAGCAAACGCAAGTAAAAACTCTTAAAGAACACAAATTCACTCCCCTTTACACCTGCATGTACTCAAAGCTTAAAATGTCAAGAAACTTGAACTCTTAAAAGAAGCTCATAAAACATTTTTTCTAATTAGTATTTATTTGCTCAGTTCAAAAGCGCATCCACTTCTTAGAGGATGCATTAGGTTTAAGGACATCATGTCATCATCCCCCTATTCAATGCATCACCACATCTCTTATGCTTCTCAATAGAAGTGTAAGCTGATGTGAGCTTTGATTGCTTTCAACTCACAGATTCACTGGATAACAAGTGCAAAAGTCACTGAATACACTGAAAGGAGCTTGAACTGCTTGAAAACTCTCTCTATCCTGAATAACCGATGCACACGAATAGGACAATGGGCATGGATGGGTAATGCGCAGAAGTATGGTCCGATTCTAAAGCCTGGAAGTGAACATTCGTTCAGGTCAATCAATGATAGTTCGGGTCGGTCTTGTGTAGAAAATTGTCCCCATGAAAGAAACAAAAAGTGTGATGTATAGAAAATGTACAGATTATATGCCTTGTTCTTGTGAATACTCTGGAGCAAACGGAACTTGAAGGCTTTCCATGATAAGGACATTATAAGAATGGAATTACCAGATTCAAATTTCTTTTTCTTTAAACATTCAGCTATATTTGATGGCAATTATGAAACAGCTTGAAAATCATTTTAACCATTTTAAAAATTTTGTATTCGTTGTCGAAAAGAAATTCTTCTACTGCAGTGTTTCTTACGTACCTGGCATATGGTAAATGCAGCATAAATTATACGAACTGCAACTCTTAAATCGAAAAATCAACTACAAGAGAGTTGAAAGAACCCCCCCTCACCCTCCTTGCTAGGATTTTGTCCTGACTTGCCAGGGTCAGGGATTCAGACAATCATCGTCATCTTCAACGACGTGTACGCGATCCATCTTCAAGTCCATACCCCTTACGCAACTAAGCACGATCATCCTGTCCTTCAAGCAGCTTCTGAGTCCACAAAAGCGGCCAGAGCAGCTTCCAAAAATAAATAAAGGCAGAGCGAAGAAGAACCCATCACAGAAGATACAGAACATGGTCCAAGTATCCACAAAAAATTCTCCCCTAATTACCCTATCGCTTACAATATATTATAATGGTAACCACTTACGTTTTCTAGGAATTTCTTTAAAGAACTCCTCAACTACCAAATAGGGAATACAAGATTTCTTACTGGGTATGTAGTTAAAATTTTATTGTGCTAGCTTAACTAGTAAAGGTAATATCATGGCATAAAACCACTCGAGATATTAGCCCATTGTAAGGGAATTTTCGTACACTCCTTAATTTAGCCCTTCAACATAAACTTTGCAATTAACTACGTGCCAATTTCTATATTTGTACGAACACTTAAGCTTGCGAAGTATGTTACTAAACTACTTTTTAGGACTCTGTGTTTCACTAATCATTTATTTCAAGTACGTTCAGCACACAACTGTTTTAACAACTGTTGGCGCAATATTATTAAAAATTTTGCGTCTAAACATCTGACAACATCTCTGGCAATTCCATTTACATCCCTTCTTACCCTTAATCAACCCCAAAAAAGCTCTTGTATCCTTCGCTACGCCATGCACAAAAGTTTATGAACAACATGTAACAGTGGAGACGGTATGAAAACCTCAAAATGGTGTCGGTAAAAAGTTTGTTTCTGTACAGAATTTCGTATAATTAGAAAGTACATTTTAAGAAAAGTTTTCAATTATTGTCTTGTGTCTCAGCAAATTTCGTGTTGTTGTGCAAAGGTGCAGCTGTTTCTGTGAGTTATCTTAAAAACTTTTTGCGTCTTTTTTTGCTGTACAACTATTTGCCCCAAAGCTTCTCGCGTTTTGTCATTATTCCTAGAATGTATTTTCTAGAATTACCATGAAGAGAGATTTTTACTCGCCAGTGACTTTCAATTGAACTTCACGGAAAATGTGAAAAAAGTGAAAAGAAAAGCATCTTTGAAAATAAAATTTGTGTTAGGTGTGAAAGTGCAGAACTTTCTATATTCCTCGCTGAAAGGATTTTGTAGAAAAGTAAATATATTAAGTAGCAGCGATAAGACGGTGAGTTCACCTTATTTATGGCTTTTCAATTTCAACAATATCATTTTTCATGCATCAATCTCATCAATAGTTTCATTTGCTTGGTAGTTTGCTCGCATCTCAAAATATTTAATATCATTCGATGTGTAAACAACAACCGCCAGCCATTGAAGTTTGTTTCGGGTAATCGCCTTAAATAGACAAACCACGCCTGTTCATATTTTATCTACTCGCCATAGTATGACATAGTAGAAATAATGTATTTTAATGAAGAGATATTCAGAAAAACAGATATTGTTTTGTTGGTGTATTGCTCCAAAAGATGGAACTTATTTATTAAGGCTACGACTGCACATGTGTAAGGACAATGTATCTATGTAGAAAAAGAAAGGGAAAGGTATCAAGGAAATCTGATATTTTAGTTCCGAAATCTGAAAGGTATTTTCTACAAGTTTTACTACGCCGTATTTTTGCATTTGTCTTTTAATTTATATAATCTACATCGGAAATAAGAAAACCGATTTGTCAGAAGTATACCGTCACATTTCCACTGTATTTGCTATGACCATATTGTTTTGAAGGGAATGTTATTTCATAATATAATAAAGCAGGTTGCGTTTCTTTGTTTCACTAAAAAGCCTTGTGACATTTGTTATAAAATATAATCTAATCCGATGCTGTTTAGGGAGCGAGCTTCCTCATGTTGTATTCAGTTCATATGTAATTTAATCTCTTAAAGTTCTCGTGTGATCTACCGATGGTCCACGCCGGGTTTAACGTGTTAATATTGGTATTTTCCACCAGCATGAAGAGGAAGACCTCTGCCGGTTGAGGAGACCGGTACTGTTATACGCCATATATGGGGAAGCCAGCAAAGCCGATGCATCGTCGTTATGACCATCGTTACAAAAATAACTTTACATGTTTTTTCGCCAAATTACCAACGTATTTTTGGATCCAAACCAATAAGTTCATTACCCTCCTTTCCACTAACTCCCATCTAGTCGATATCTGATGTTGTTTTTAATAATACGGTTTCACAGTCGTTCTTATCAGATTATACAGATAAATTAACACGCCAATTTTGAGATACCTTGTTATTGAAAATCCATGCAAAAACTGTAGGAGCAGATGTGGTTAAACCGACTTAACTCAATAAGATCGAATACAGTCATTGTAGACCACATTGAAATGTGCGCTGGCAAGTACTATCAAAGTTTGGCCAGATCATGTTTCCAAGGATAGAGAGCGGAAAAGGAAAAATGCTTTGATTAATCTTCACCGCATGTTTCTAGACAGAATGTCGGCAGTAAACCACAGCTGTGCAAGGTCACCGTGCCAAGTGATTAACTCACATGATCGCAATAAGTCAGGTCACGATTAACCTTCTTGTCACAATAATCGACGTTCTTTAGATCCCTTCATAATACCTCTTCGCTTCGCCTTTCTTAAATTGGTGGTTACACGATTTCGAGCTTCTCTATATAACACCCGAATATTGTCATTCCTCCTCCGATGAAGTTGATAATAATACTCCCGTTCGGAGATTAAAAGAAACATTTCCTTAGTAAATCAAGGACATCCCATTGTTTTGATTCATCTACGTACCAACGAAATGTAACAATCGTACAAGTGCATTATGACGGAATTTCATATATACTATGCCAATTCGGAAGGCAGCAGTCATTAATTAGAGTAAGCAACTCCTCCTCCAATACGGCCCGATCGATCATTGCCCTCTTCGGGGTAGGAAAAGAGCTTATGAAACAATACCGGGGTTAAAACATGGTTCACAAATGATCATAATGTAAACCTCCAGACCAGCAAAGATCTTCTGAAATAAACCAACCTTTCCTCGTAAGCTACTAGCATTACCACAGAAGACATGAAAACCTCTAGCATACAACGTAAAAGTATACAGAAACATCATTGTCCTGTCCCGTGGAGATATTGTCAGCCATGGTCATACAAAGACGGAATACGACAAAAGAATAACATATAGTACTCTACCACAGCTCTAACTCTCATTCTGGAGGTTTCTTAATACCAATAAAATGACGATAATAGGAAAGGAAAAAAAATTAATACAGCAGTTCAAAGAGAGCTCAAAAGAAAGCAACCGAGCATACTAGAAAATATAAATTTCCCCTACGCCCTAGATGAAGCATTTTATTATTCCTATCTTCACGTTATTGCCTATCTTAACAAGATCTTTTACTCTTTCAGATATTATCATCAGGGGTAACTTACATAAAATACGTCATTTAAGCACTTAGGTTAGGGTTTACTGGGCAAGGGTTAATATTCCCCAGACTAATTAAAGGGTTAATTAAATTTGAAAATGATTTAAAAGAGCATTACTTGTAACGCCTAAAGCACTTTGCTCTATTTAAGAATATCTATAACTTGGAGAACAATAAAATCAGAACGAATTGCCGACAGTAGATATTTTTTGTACGTTTTTTTTAACAGTAAATTTCTCTACAAATTTTCATTACCAAGAATAATGTTTCGAAATTACTGGACCTGAAATAATTGGAACAGATACATGAGCCTTAATTAGAGGTACTGCTGGGTACTTTCTAAAAGTAGGAGCAGCAACAACGGTCATCACAATTGGGGTACGGACACGAGCTCTTGCTATCAGTGGACTTCCTAAAAGGCCTCCTGGATCGGCTACGGCAACAGCGATAAAAGTAATTAAAAATGGGATCTGTGAACATTTAGTTAATTACCAAGAATTAAACACAAGAATTAATTTAAAATCACTTTACCAGCTTGAACATCTTCAATTTGATTGCGCACTCTCGTGAACAAAAGAAGGAATCTTTTTAAATTCCTTTAAAATCAGCATTGGTTTTTAGATGACAACGTTAACCTGCTGTAAAAAATGTCCATGGAATCAGGTTTCAATCAGAATATTACTCCCTTGCTTAAGAACGTTATATCTAGTTTAAGGACTGATCACCGTAAAAACCACTCTTGTTTTCATTCCAAATATGTTACTCAAGAATTCGGTGTTTTACTTCAGATGCCAAGAACTCGATCCTATTTAGGAACCGGCGGAACAGGCGTTGTTTTCAGGTAACATAACCGCACGTTTATTCACGAATGTGGCAAAATAAGATTAAATTCGGATCTGCAATTATTTCACATGGACAATGATATGATTCCTATTTAACTCTTCCTCTAGGATATCTGGACTAATTGTGGAATTGAAATTTCACTTATTTCAAAATTGAAGGGCACTCTCATTAATAAAATGCCAATGCCGCGAAATACACAATTAATTTTTTCTTTTTATGAAAATATGAAACTGCTTCCTCTCTATTTACCAAAAATAAATTTCATAAAAATTTCCCAAGATAAAATGCTACTAATTTTTTACATTTTCCTTTGAATGGCGCTCAAGGTAACTTCGTAAACTTCCTCTAATTACTACCAATTTTTTATCTTTAAATTTTATAAGCTCAGATAAGAAAATTTTATTAAATCTTTCATTGGAATTTTCCTTTTTTTTGTTCCTTTCTCATTATTCAGGGGATACTGAAGATGAAGTAACATGGACGTGGTACGATAGCTCCACAGCTGCGCAAAATTTTTCTCTAAATGGATATTTTTTATGTTCCGCAAATACTGGCTTCCATTCATTTCTCCAACTTAATAAAAGATGAACAACGATAAAAGATAAAAGGCTCCAAGCTCTCCATTGTATGAATTGAAATTTCCAGGCATTAGTAGAAATTACTGTGATGAAAAGGAGACTAATGGTATGAACTATCTTCGACTGTTGTTCCTTTGTGGGCAGGGCATCAATGATGATAACTTGTTATTCATTAAATTTCTCCGAATAAGGATATAATCAGATGATGTAATTAAGAACGTTTGGAGTCTGTTGGGCGCAGCCACATAAAAGATAAAACCATATACAAACTGCACATAAATTACAAAGCATCTCATTATTGGTTCGCATGCCTTTTTGGGAGATTTTGTGGAAACTTTGCAAATTTCGCAGTGAAATTACCGAACCGAAAATTTGGTGTTGACTGCACCTTAAATCTCTTAATACTAAAATTCCAACGAAAGAATATTTATACGCTATGAGAAGGAAATCCCACAAGAGTGCCTGAAATTTTGGCTATTTTCCATAATAGCCTTCTGGCGTCAGCTGTTTCGAGCATGAATCAGATTTATTGCTTGTGTTCCTTTAATAATGCTAACCGTAACCGAATAATAAAATCATGATGTCCTGTGATGTACAGAAAAGGCCTACGTACTTACTTCACTTATCTCTTGAACAATTGCTGTAGGAGTTTTAATGTGACTGAACCTGCGATTAGGAGTTTGATATTAAAAGTTGTTTTGTGCACGTGATTCCTCGTAATATGAAATCCATCTGCTGGAATTGTAAGTTTTAAATCCAGACAAAAGTTTCAAATACTCCATTAAATCTTATACAAGATAAAAACGCTGGTTAAAATAAACAAAAAATGTATTACATCAACAATTTTCTTGTTAAAAAATGCGCATACAATAAAAGTTTTTCTTTTGAAAGTTTGCAGCCTTTTAAATCAAACGTTTTTTCTGCCAACAAGAAAAAAGTCATATCAACAACTTAAACCACTTTTAAACAGTTCACCCAAACAGTAAAAAAATCTTTTTAACTTTTCATGTAAGCGTACATTTCGTTTAAAGAAGTATGAACTGTCAGAACTTGTCGCCGACGTTGGTTAATGCATTGTTTTAAATGATGCTGCTCACAGTGCCCACACCGAAGAAGACAAGATCGAACAGATGAAACCCGACAGGAAAAGATATCTAGACGTCGATAGCCGAATCTCTGGTCGCTTCAGATATTTGCTTTCTTAAAATTTGTAACTCATTTAACAGGTTGGCTGCCAGCGACTCACCGGTAATTCGTGCTGAAAACCCCTCCCAGAAACCGACGATTTA
>QYTT01081550.1:22253-47403 GCA_006980735.1 Dasypogon diadema
AGTCCATCTATGGAATATAATAGATCCACAGTAGGTTCTACTTGCTGTAACAGGCGGCTCGAAAATCTACTCTTCTGACTCCCTAATAATATATTTAAGAAAGCGTTCCTATGCTCTATAATAAAATATTTAAGGATAATAGGTAACTTATAAAAAGCGTAGGTAATGTTTTTTTTTTTGTTAATAGAACCCTTTTCCTAAACCCCAAGTACGTTGTATCAGCGCTTCATGCAATATTATGATCTAGAATTATACTTGAGAAGCCACTAGAATTAAACTATGAATTTATTTGAAACATTATTCAGCCTGAAACGCACCCTCATGAGTTACCCACGAGTCATTGCCCCTCAGTTCATTTAAACATTGACACGAGTGATAGATTTATAATAATATAAAATAATATAATAATTCTGCTCATTCGTGTACATAAGCCGCACGCGAGTTACATTTTGTTCCTTTTGCACTGAAAATGAAAGATAAAGTTGAGGGTGAGTAATTGAAGTAGGGAAGCGCACATGAAATATTTTACTGTTGATTTCAATGATCCAATTTGGGTGGTAATTTGAATTTGTTAGGTATGTTATAAGAAGTTAGCTAAAATGTCTTTACTTTTATAAAATAAAAAAGATCTTTTAAAGTGCTCTTCTACAAATCAGGGATTATAACCCTAACACTAACCGGGTTTTGATTACAACAAAACGGAAAAGCGTTTTCTAATCCACTTCCGTGTATATTACACGAGTTAAAACCCTAACCCAAACCCAATTAATAAAATGGGTTAACATTAAAATTTTTCAATGTTTAGAGAATTATGAAACGCCACATATGGAAAGTGTTATAATATATTAAATGCCCAATTACCGGGAACTGAGTTTAACGCTATACCTACCGACGCGATAACTACCACGATACCTTTTTCTAGTGTGTAGTAACTAATTACCGGGCACTGGGAAATATCTACGATTATTATGGAAAACTCTTTCGGGACCGAACTTTGTTTACAAACACTCGTGAGACACTCTAGGTAAAAATGGCTTTCCAGTGAGAGAGCTTTTTATTATAATGCACACGGTGCCTCATCCGATCTCGAATGTGTGAAGGTAATTATGGACTTTTTCAAGCTCATATTGCTGCTATCTCGGGAACTAGACAAGATATCAGTACGTTTGTGGTCTCAAATGAAAGGAGAAGATGACCTCTACACGATGCTGCAATAAAATGTAGTGGTTGCATTGCCAAGGAATGTTTTGCAAACCGCTCCGAGCGGGTTAACCCGCTCATAGATTGTTGACCACGTAGGGTTATTACTTAGAGTTAGGGATAATATTAACCCAGTTTTGGATTACGGTTAGCGCTGGGTTTCAATTTCAATCCCTGCTACAAATTACATCTGTCGCAGTGAAAAAATGAGTTTTAAGTCGTTCGTTTGCGCACATTAGTGTGCGTTTCCGAACTCTGCTCCGTAATAATTGTAAATGCTTTCCCTAAGTGACTTATCTTTAATCAATATAAGGCTTCGTAATCACATATACCCCGCCGTTTCAATATCTTCCATGCAGAATACCCATTGATCATCCTCAATAAGATTCATTTTCTTCAAATGGTAGTTTAGTGAACAGTGTCCAGTAATTCCTCACTGGCAACCGTCAATGATGATTTTCTTGTTGTTGTTCTCTATTAGGAATAGATTAAAAACCTCTTGACCTGATTACTCCAACATTGTCCCTTGACACTTGGTTCTTTGGATTGCAGAAAGCGTCGGGTCCAATAAAAGATGATTCTACGCCGTCCTTTGTCAGCCGGTCTACAGTTTCATTTCTCTCAAAATCTTCATGTCCTGGTACCCACATCAAAAGAAAAAATTTCACTTGGTTTTCAGGCCCCTAAAGACGGTGGCGTAAACCACCGAAATGTTAGATGATAATAAAAATTTATTCTAACGACTGTATTTTAATCATATCGACCTCCAGCCGAAGGAAATCCTCTCATAAAAACTCTTGCGCTAGTGCAATAAATCATGGGAATCACTTTTTGGCAATCTATCCACAAAACTGAAGAAACCCTATAGAACATTTATTTTCAATGACGCTTGACTGCCAACGTCTGATTTTAGGCCTATTGGGCCATGTACATCTTATTAACGTTAATATTATTTGACAGATTCTCCCTTCTAAGCGTTGGCATTGGCATTGGCTTTAGCAAATGTTTGTCCAATTTGACTTCTTGCAAGAATCGCTTCGGGGTGAGTAATTTAAATTACACGAGCACATTTCTGTTCTTCCGGGCACTTTTATTTGTTTTGAAGGATTGCTATGGATTCACAATTACTTTTCCATTATCTAAGAAGGACAAATCGGTTGCTATCGTCCTTGTGGCTTTTAATTTGTTGGCTTCTCTAGACAAATGAGAATGTTGAATCCACAAAATTCACGATTTATTGGAGTTTATGTCTATGGAAAAGTCCATTGTCAGAATATTTATGGTACCTACTCTGTGATGGGAATTTGGAACAAACATAAGAAAACACGCCGTTATTCTCGAAATTAGTTTATTACCAAGCGAAATTAATTCAAGTAAATACGATTTTATATATGGAGTAAATCTAAAAATAAGAATAGTAAATATGAATAATAGTCAATTTTTTATTAAGGGGACCGTTCAGTGATTTTTGACCAAAAATCGAATTATTAATGAAAATTTTTTTATTGCGTATTATGATACTTTAAGATGTGCTTTATAATGTAGTTTTGTCCGATTTTAAAATGTTCAAATGTAAAATGGGTTTTTATGTTTTCCCAATGAAGTGCACGGGTGAAAAACACAAAATCGGTACGCACGTAAGGCTCTAAAACAGAAACAAAAGGCAAAAGAACTTTCTAAAAGGAAACAGTCCTGGGATGGCCGATTAAGAATATTATATTTGTAATAGGTTTTAATATTGTTTTATGTAAATAAACTAAACTTCTTACTTTACTTTTTTTGACAATTTTTCAAGTTTAAAAAGTTAAAGGTACACGAATTTCCATCCGATTTCGATGTAGTTTTGCTAAAATGTTCAGAATTTAATAAAGAGTAGATTTGTCAAACAGAAACAAACAAAAAAATGCAGAAAAAAACATTATTTTAAGCCTGTTTTTGACTTTTCTTCATGAAATTGTGGATTCCCAGAAAACGATACATGGTATTAAAATTTTGTCTGACAGATCTATTCTATAAAAAATTTTAAACATTTTGACGCAAATTGAATCAAAATTGATGTACCTTTAACTTTTTGAAAATACGCCATATTTCATTTGTTATTAACAAAAACATGATTTCTTATTATTTTTTTCGACAAATGAATTGATTTTTGTTTTCTGTCCATTAATAGCTATTTGTAAACAAAACAAAATTTCATCAACATCGGTTGAACGGTACAGATTTCAGTCATTTTACTGGACTGTCCCTTTGATTGAAATATTGTAGCCGATTTTGCGTAGATTTTTGAATAAGTATTTCCCCACAATGCTTAGTTTGGATGGGAAGACTTTAACCTTTTCCTAAAAACTTACACAGACGCACTTCATCCCAAAATTCCAAGGAATTTTACAAAAAAAAAGTAAAAGTGAAAGAATTGTTAAAAATTTTAGAACAGGGTTGGCCAAAAAAAGAGAAAGAAATTAATTGACCTGGTATTGAAATTCGATAATTCTTGCTAATATCGTTGGACTTAAACCTGATACATGCAACGTTTTGGTAACAACACCGCCATTACTTAACAGTGGAGAGTTGAATACTTAATGTAAGAGAGATTTAAACGGAAATCTAGATGTGGTTTACTTAGTTTTGATGTCACTTTGAAAAGAAAACCGAGTAATTGTTTATTTATTGTAGAAATTATAAACAAAAACAGAAGAAGAAAGATATTATCAAATAGAGACATCAAAATTTTTTATATAAAAGACACCTTCATCTATAAAACATCTTTAAATGTCGTGGATTTTGTAAAAACACTATTTGATTATTTAAATAAGTTAAAAACAAATGTTTAATATTCATTTTTAGAGCTCAAAACAAAAGCTCTAACATCTATTTATCGACTGATGCTGTCAATCTGATAAACGCCAAATTATACTACGAAACATGTGTATCAGCGGTACATATACCACATAGTGTACCTCCCTTTATAGTATAGATTTTTCATGGTATCAATACTCCGCTGTGATTGCACAACGGGTCATCGATGGTTGCTGGTAGCTGCTTAATTCGTGCATTTTTTGTTGTATATCTGTTATTACATGGTCAATGGTTGTATCTTATCATGATGGTATTGCAATCCAATTGATGGGAACTTCTTCACGGTAGAGGTTTAAGGAAGTAGTTCCGTTTAGGTGGCGCTTCCAATTATCTTGAAACTTTGCATAATGGCACTTCACGACGTCACAAATCTATAAGTCATTTTAGGCGACAAGGTCATTTGAAGGTCAAAAGGTAAGTTCGAAATTCAAACAAAAATCGGTTTTTTGTAAATATCTTCCCAATAGAGAGGGTTAGAGGAGTATAGCTTGGTAGGAATATGTGTCCTAAGATCCTCCAGGGGATGCCCACATTAATTTCAAAATATGTCCTTTTACAGGATTAAAAAGGACACTTTTCTGATTTTTCCGTTAAATTCAAATATTTTCATGAGGTGTAAATAATAGAAGTTCCAAATTTGGCCCATATGTAGGTAACAAAGCCTTCTATAGGGTCACATGATTTATTTTTGGTAATGTCCTTTCATAACGGCATAAAGGACTTTTAAATGTGCCTTATACTTGGTGCATTGAAAAAGAATTACTAGTATAAATATAAGGATAATTTATACTAATGTGCACGAGGTACAAACGAAATATTACCAAATATCCTTATATCCTTAACACACACACACTTTAAATTTACTGTTTATATATAATTTGGTAGTCCTGAAAGGGATTAGAATCTACTAGGACACCCCAAAGACAAGATACATAAAGATGTTGCTAAAAAGAGACAGGTTTTCTCATGTGAACTTGCTTGACAAATTACGCTTTGAAGAAGAGGATTGACAAAACTACGAGAACATACTTTCGTTTGTTATCACTAATAGCCCCAAAAATCCAACGGCGCGATACATGTATAAGGAAAGCTATTACTCCTCGTGAACGTCTGACATTTTGTTTAGTTCTTTTCTTGTCAAAAGTGCAATAAAACTGAGTAAAAAGACTGTTCTTTTGTCCATACACAACGTCTTGTTTGCAGGTGCTACAGTTTTTTTTCAGGCACGCTCTTATTTTGCACAGGCCACTCTTTAAACTTACGCAAACCATCGTTTTGTCGTTCACATGTTCCGTTTTGTCGGCGCGTACTTGGTTTGCGCAGACAAGACGGAGCAAGAGACAGAGCGTGTGGACGGCCCTTAGCTGAAATATTATTTCCCCTTCACACTATTAGTCATAACCAGAGTTTTACCAAGGGGACACCCCTTGGGGCACCCCAAACGTAGCTTTTATAACTATTGACCTGAAACCCCAGAAAAATACTTCAATACAATCTCTTGGTCAAGTAGTAATGAATCTTGAATTTTCGAAAGCTTCTTTGAAGTCCGTATAAATATAGTCAGTTTGTAGATTACTACCAAAGCCGGTGTTTGCACAGGAAGTAAATTCCAAAAAGTTAGTGGTAGCTGGTAGCAGATCTTTCAAATACAAAACCGTGTTAATTGATTGAAAGAACATTTCTGCATTGTCAAAATATCTGGAAATGAATTACAGATTCAAGCAGCCAAATTCCTAACACGAATGCTTAGCTATCGGTCTAAGCTTGGTTTGAAATTTCATTCCTATTGCCTTTCTTTACATTGTTTTGGAAAACAGGCGCTATTGAGGATTTTTTAGAAAAAATGCTTAATGAACGAACTAAGGCAATGGAACATAATTTAACTCCCGCTGGAGGTATTCCATCAAAACTTGGGCAATGAAAATTTTAAACTGACAAATTTTTTTCTGGGTTACTTTAACGATGAAGCTAAAAAGCGGCAAAGCCCTCATTTTGTTTCTGGATTAACAATTGACGTGTACTAAATGTTTCTTCAAAATGATGCAAGTTACAAAAATGAAATTTATTAGATAGAAAGGAGTAAAAATTTTCCAACTTTAAACTGTTTTGAGCATTTTGATGGCTAAACTGGCCACATATTATGGTATGTTCGTACTTAGAGACTTCTATAAAATAATATTACGGAAACAAGAAGATTTCTATGAATATCTTGACCTTAGACAGATTCAATTACAATTGTAATATTTTAAGAGTAGATTGGTAAACAAATATTTTAAATTTTATTCCTAGAAAAGAGACAAGAACGCAATGCAAGAACTGTAATCTGCGAAAATTTATGTAATGAGAATCGATATAAAATATTTTCCTTGATTTTCTGATTTCACAGCCATGTAATAGAGTTCAATATTTCTACTTTGCCGGACGTCAGCTGCTATATACTTCTACAAAACCCACTCGATCTGAAAAGTTAAAATTTCAAACCACAAAGTTTATCTAGCTACCCACGACTCCACGAGTTTTTCAAGAGTCCACCAAAATATTTTTCTCATGAGTGAATTTCATTTACATCCGAAATTTTATTTCTCCTCTTTTCCATATTCGAGGAAGCATCTGTTTTATCTGCAAGATTCATTGACTTTTTGGTTTGGTTTCGTTTCACTTTTATCAGAACGGAACTTTATCCTGTCCGAGATTAGTTAGAAATTCTAACAAAAACAGCTGAACATCTTTGTTCGTAATAATTGTCCTTGGAAATGAAATAATTCAAGTGGCAGATAGAAATTTTTAATAAAATGAAAATTTCCAAACGTTAAAGTAACAAACAATGCGCAAATATTTATGTGGGCTAAGTGGTAAAGTTGTATTTGTTTTTCATTCTCGTTTTGAGTGATTAAATATGGTATCGGCTGAATTTGCATTGTTTTCATCTGCCGCGCTTTCTAACACTAAACGGAACTTTGTTTTGGGCAAATGGCTTTAATGGCTTAAAGGACTCGATTTCGATTTAAAAAAATTTGATGAAACTAAGAATAACTTTCTATATTCGAAAACCATTAACTATTCATCAAATCGAAATATGTATCTAAGATAAGGTATTAAGTCCTTTTGCCCTATTAAAAAATGAATAAAAACTCTTCTCGCTGAATTAACCAGACATTCCTATAACTTATTTGAGGTATAATTCGTAGTGATTTACCGGATTTACCACCATCTATAAGGGAGCTAGTGCACTATAGAGAGAGGTAGAACACAGGACTGATCATTGGGTGCGATACAGACTCACGCAACACAGTTCAGTGGGCAGCACACGGATCTGAGATTGGGTTTATTTGAATTTATGATTGGAAGAAACCTGCATATTGCAAACAGGGGAACGGAACCAACTTTCATCAATGCCAGATGGAAGGAGGTGAATGACGTGAATCTATGCAAAATAGCGAGAAGACAGGAATATGGGAGAGTGATGGATCGGGCAACGTTGTCTGATCATAGAGCCCTTCAATTTGTGGTGGAATTGCAAGGATTCCTCGGAGCACGGATGTAGCAAAGTACATCGGAGTGTTGGAGAGGAATCTGAATGAAACGATGAAGAGAACACCTAAGGCCAGAAGTGCAGAGCCCCAGCTGAAAGTAATAACATCAGCTGTGGGTGGCGCATTTTGGGAGGTATGATTTCTTACTTCAGTGGACGATCAGGATCCCACTTCCTGTTGCAATGAGAAACTAGAGAACCTGAAGACAGGATAATAAAAGTCTCTGAATAACTGGACGAGTGGAAGACTATAAGGTGAAGAAAAAGAGAACTCAAAAGAGCTCTTCCAAAACGAAAAAGGGAATTATGGAGAGACCATCTCAGAAGTCAATATACTACAGAAGAGAGGGACCCGGTCTCCAAATTTGAATATTGCAGCAAACAAACGGGGAATTCTAATGGATGCACAATTTTCTGGAAGAACTTGGACCGTGTGAACTCGTATGAACATGAAATTAAATAAAGAGTAAAGAGGGCCATAGGAAGCTTTGTGCCTATCGAATCTCCGGCTCAAGATACGATATTCCCTGTGTTGCCATAGCGCCCCTCCCCCTCCACTCACCAGGGAAGGCCATTGCAAAATGGCTTCAGGGAATATTTATCACCTCTTTTGCACTAGTGAAGTGGAGGGAAATCAGGGAAAAGGGATTACATCTATGCGAAATCCTTTAGGTGAGTCAGTCTGACACCTTTTCTATTGCAAACAACGGAAGGGTATTGATGGACTACCTAGGGTACACTATCCTATCTAGTTGAAAAATCAACGGAGTCTGCAATTCTTCAGCTAGTGGAAGTGGCAGAGGAGAAACTGAAGGAGGCATGACTTTGGCCACTTTAATGGACATCGAAAGTGTCTTCGACAAAATTCAGAATATTCTCTGAGTAGTTTAAAAATGGTGCGAGGAATAGTATCTTACTATCAACAGCGAGCAAGATAGAAACAATAGTCTTGACTTGGAGGGCAAAGGATCTGGAATTTGAACCACTTACTCTCTTTAGATCTGAGATCAGAATTTCTAGGAAGGCCAAATGCCTGCGTGTATATCTGGAGCGAGAGGAGTGCTGCATCAATATATGTCTGGATTAATGTGCAGTATCATCTCTTATGTTTTTTAAGGTATTGCCTAAGCTCATGGGTCAATCCTATGATGCACAGCCAATTTGGGAGGAACGAAATTAGGGGAAGGGAGATTAGGAAATTTTAACCTGACAAATGTTGCAAGTGAGCCACAATTTTCGGCATGAAATTATTACTGTGTAACAAATTAGTAGCTTCACAAGCACAATTATTGTCAACAGAATTGCCTCAACCACTGGTACCCAGATAAATCGCCGTGTCCTGTGCGGGATTCGAACCCACACTAACAGGGGAGAAAATCTGTATACGTACGCCTCAGCCCGCTCGACCATTGGTATGGGCTTCTTGTGAAGAAGAAGTGGAGGCGGTATTCAGGATGCAACGGGGTAGCACATGGTACTTATCTAGGTCTAGGTATGGGCACAAGAAAATTTGGGATTACGTAAAAGAAGTTAGGAAACTTACTATGTCTAAAAACGGGACCAAGAAGATTAGAAAAAAAGAAAGGTGTCAAAAGACTCTTGACGGTCTGACGTCACTGACACAGTGACGGTTCTCCCTCACCGGGACCAGGGAATATTTATATATTCACGAGCAGAGTATTGACGGCAGGGTAGGTGCAGGAACCTGCTCTGAAAATATTTCTCCTGCTACGTACGTTGGACTACATAAAGAAGGATCAGTACGAGAAGGTAAAATTTTGATTTAACTAGACAATCAAGCCGTAGCCAGATGCATAAATCGGACGAAGGTGTATTCATCCTTAACGTACAAGAATTCAATGGGTACGTCTCGGAAAATGATTCGATTTTGTTGAGTTCGATAAACATAGAAAATGGAACGCTGTAGTTTTTTTTTTGTTTACTGCATTTTTTTTATCTTGCCGACCTTAAGATTAGCAAATATTCTTTTCTTTCATATATTCTCTTCCCGATATCTCTGTACTTATTCCTCTATTCGTGATCTAGATTATGCATGAGTTATATATCAAAATTTAAAATGAACGTAAGCTTAAATTATTGAAACAAAAATCGGAAAAGGGTTGCATAACAAAGGAAGAGTATCCTCTCTAGCCGCCGATGTCTTTAAAAGGTACAAACTATTTTTATTGTACTTAATTATGTATTTATTTAAGTCGTGGGAACTTCCTCATTGTTTTTTAAAGCACCTGAATTTAATGATCAAAGATTTTTGTATCCGACCAGACCCCAAATTTCGTAGGAAATTTCACTAAATGTAAGGAATTCATCGTTGTGTATTTTGTCCTAAAAATAAATTCAGTTTAAGAACATAATCCACAATTTTATTAAGAAGCAAATCGAGACTTCCAAACGTAAACTAAATATTTGCATATAGGATGTATTTATCTATCATACGTGTAAGATGCCAGTACCAAAATATTTACATTTCGCACGATGGATGGATACATTCAGTAAGAGGTTTATATTGCATAGACATGATTTAAAGATGATGATTCCAATCAATTCCCAGAAATGCCTAAACTCGGGGATGCACAACTTGAGACTATTACGGAAGTGCAAATTTATTTAAAGTCATTTGTAAATCTGTTGTATATTGCAATTTCCAAGAATCTTGAATGAGGAGGTGTCCCATAACACAGAGTCCTCAATTAGAAGCAAAGTAACCCAGCACTTGGTACACGGTCGCATGGGACTCTTCCAACAATGCGACTGAGAGTGGGTGGGCTGCGGGATTAAAGCATTAGTAAAATAAACAAAACAAAACAAAAAAACCAGCGAGCTTACGTTAATCCCAAAATATATTCTTGTTTCCTTTTTAATTTATTCAAGAGTAACCGAGTAGTAATGAGGAAAACATTACCACATATATATATTTTTTTTTTCTGGATCACGAGCTCAGAGGACGACTGTTCTATTCCATTCAAAAGGACTTTTGTCTGCGTAAAGAAATATTTCCTTTTTTGGCTGGTAATGAGAGCACGTACACAGTACATACCCTTTTTAAAGGGCTATTATTAATGCCGGTATATGTGTGTGTTTGTTTTGAATCTTCATATTGTATTCTCTTTACTGCAAAATAGAAATACGCTCTCGGTGGATGATGTCTGTAAATAATCGATTTTTGTTGGTTCTTCTCAATTTCCAATTCTACGTTAAAAAACATGACCAAAAATGAGAGTTTTGTTGGAAATTACGTCAAGCAATACATTTGCACTTCACTTAATCAACTTCAGTTTAATATTTACTAATTATTTTCGCTCAAGAGCTTTGTCATCGGTTCTTGTTTATATCTTTTTTTATTATCTGGCTAATATGGCTAGTGGCAATAGAACTACTGTGAATTTCACAGGATAGTGGTTGGCGAACATCTTAAAATCCTACGCGATAGGATATCTATTAATATACTAAATAAAAGAGAACGAAATGAAGGACATAAAATAAAAAATAGGACAATAACAGACTCGGGGCTCCAAGCCTACTGCGTCCAATTAGTGATTTATTGTACAATGTGTCTCGGAATGATGTCCTCCAACTTATACCATACTTAACTTGAAGTGTCCTAATGAAATTGGAAATCATTGTGAGCGAATTATATCTATCTATCTATCAGTCTTTTCGGGATTTTTTTTTATTGAAATTTTTGAAAATGCTGGAATTTTATTCCAATGAGGAATACGTTAAAACACTCCACCTTTATGGAGAAGTGCGGAGAAATACTGCGAGCTAGATATCCCAACAGACTATCCTTTTCAGTTAATATTTTCTGTGGAATCATTAATAATGTATTAGGACCTTTTAAATTACGCGCAGTAACTAGTGTGTGCTACTTTAAATTTGTCCGGAGTGTCCTGATGTGATCCATGGACAGGACAATATTTAAATCATTATTATGTTTCCCAACTTATAATAACTTTACATTTGTAGGATACTTCTTCAGTCTGGTGCACCCCAGGTAGTCCATCAGCACCGTCTCCATTGTTTCTAACAGAAAGGATGTCTGACTGATAAGTCTAAATGATTTCGCTTTTATATAAACATTTGCATTTGCTTTGGTAAAAAGATCTCCTTAGATTCTCTCCATTTTACCGATGTATTCCCTTTCGCAATATGGATGTATTCCCCGAAGCCATCGTGCCATGCCCCCTGTACCCTACTGTAGTAGGACAAGAAATATCCCAGCCAGGCCAGGCAATTTGAATAATGCAAAACTGCAGATGGCACTTCTAACTTCTTCCAAAACACCATCCTTTCCACCATTTGTTGGTGGAAAGGATGCGATTACGCACGCTCCGAAATCCCTTCGATTCATACCTTCCTGAAGTGTCTGCCTCCATTAGAATCGTGTTAACCTCTTCCAATGTCTGTCCCATTTTTTTTGTCCTATGTCGAATAAGTAAAACTTTTTAGGGACCGGGTCTTTTTTAATGTATTGACTTCTGGGATATGACATGCCCCAGCAGAAATCCTTCCATTACTTCCGTTTCCGCCGTCGACGATTTCTTTTCGGCTCTTTCTCTTCGCCATATAGTCCTTTCACCTCTGCAGTTCATCATTCCTCATTGCGTGGTTAAAAACTCTGTTGTTTAGGTCCTCTAGTTCCCCATTCTGCAGGGAGTGGGATCCCTATCATCCACTGAAGTAAGAAGGTACGCCTCCTGAAATGCGTCATTCATAACTCAGGTTATTCCCATTTCGCCATTTCTTATGCTCTAGGTATTTTCCTGACCTTTTCCTTTAGATCTGAGTACTTAGCCACATCCGGGGAATATTTTGAAGTCCCTTTTCCCTCCTCCTTCTGGAGTCATATACCACCCCAAATTGAATAGCTCTGTGATCAGGTAACGATGCCCAAACCATTCTCCTCTAATTTGCCAGTCTTTTCGCCAACTTGCTATGGCATACGATCATGTCGATCACTTCCTTCCTCCGTTCCCCTGTGTGGAATGTGCAGTTTTCTTTCAGTCACAAATTTAAGTAAAGCCTCTCCTCCGAGATTGTCATCCATAGGTCTGGTCTGTTTACTTTTGGGTAAGAAAACGTGGAAAAAAATAGTTTTCTAAATAGAGGGATTGAACAAGAAAAAGTTACCAGACACTTTTTGGGTAAATCGATGAGAACATAGGAATTGTCAAAAATAAATTTGCACTGTACCGCTTGCTATTATAATTTTCTTTATTAATGCAAAATTTGTGCATTAATAGAATAATTTTAAACTTTACACGAAGCGAATCAAACTTATTTAACTTAAACGACGCAAAACAGCTGTGAGCTGTCTAATCAGCTTTTCGGTTTTGGGTGAGAGGGGAAATTTAGCAATTGTCCAATTTCCCCAACTCCAGAAGTTAACAGAGGCAGTGTGCACTACAAACAAGATCCTCCATCTCTCTCGTAGGGGGTAGTTCAGACGAATCAAAAGATAAGTACGCAGAAACAGCCACAAAAGGACTACTTCCCGCACTCACCCTTACAAATATCCTGACTCTGGTCCTCATCTCTGCAATGAAGTTTCAGGGCAGTTCCCTGATCATACTTTTGTGGTACCAGGGTTCCAACTTTTTCTCTACAAAGCAACGAAGCATCACACACCCGATACCCTGGTAACGTGATTTAGGCTGAATAATAAAATTGGTATGCGCCAATTTAAAATTGAAACTGAAACTGAAATTGAATCTGGGATACTTTCAAATTTATAGAACTTAAAGCACTTTGGAGAGTTGGTGAATGGAACAGCAAATTTTAAATTTTAACTGCACTACTTGAAATAATACACATTAGTTCTAGAACATTTTATTAACCCCCGTAAAAAATCATTGGGAGCAACAAATTCAAACACAATTCACAATTTAGGTTGAAAATGTGGAAGGTCACTTTTCGAAATATTGTAACCGCTCGAAATGCTCAAACAATGAGTTCACCTCAATTCAGTCGCAAAAAACTTTGCGAAATGTAATTAACAAAAACAACACGCTCGAAACATTACAAAAAGCAAATGGGGGTGGTTCAAACTTTCGCAATATTTCCGGTAATCAGAATTAGCAAGTGCCTGGAACACACGCTTTTTGATTGTTATTGAAGTACGAATTTTGTGGACATGCATACTGAACTTGCTGTCGCCTGTGATTGCAATAATAGTACAATGTGCAATTGGTGGGATGAGGAGAAAGTCCTTCCTGAGAGCACTGTGGTGCTGGCGTAGTTGATGTACTTGGCGTATCCTGAGATGTGCCCTGTGCATTGCAACTACTTCCACTAAACCTTTCACCTGGGGGGCACCGATACAAAACTGGATAGGTGACTGTATTACCGTTAGTCGTAGCTTGTACACATATGTAAAAAATGTTTGCATTTCCGGGCCATGCACCCATGTTTCCAACCCTGTTACAGTCATACTGCACTCTCCGGCAAATTTCATCCGTTGTTCTTGCAGAGCACTCATTAGTAACTGGTGAAAAGGCGTAGGGAGTGGCACATTGCATTGTAGTCAATGTCAGCTTAGAGGGGTCCCCGTTAGTAGAACAGGTATGGAACACTTTGCAGTCATAAGGATCCGGAAAGATGCCTTCGCTGTTACAAGTAAAAGCCACACGAGCAGGTCTGTCACAGGCTCTGGTAGTTGAGCAGTTCCTTGTTTCCCGGTTACAGAATAAATTGGAAGCATTGTCACATTTTCCCAGTTCTACAGTGCGCCACGTTCCAGCTAAGTTGATGCAAGTTGCCATTGTTTGACAATCTTTGCAGACAAAGCCCCATTGCTTGCTATCCTGACAGACATCGCTTTGACACTGAGCTAAGCGACCCCACTGAAAGTTGATTATATAAAGAAGAGTAAATTTTATTTTTTATTCAAATTCGGCTCTCAATCACATACCAATATCAGGAAAACTCCTATCACTAATCCTCTCATGGCTGGTAATGATAATGGTACCGGCACTGGCCGCTTTTATACGTACTTTTTGCATTGATTATCCGCGCAGATTAACGATTAAAGCCTACCGCCTGAAGATCTAATTAAGTGGCGAATGTCTTTGCTATTATCAGTTTGATATAATCTCCGCGGTACGTGACTGAGAAATGTTTTTTTCCAGTGAGTCGTTTTATCAAAATTATCTGAAAACAGTTTAAAATCGTCGCACTATTTATTTACTTTTCCGATAATTTACAATTAATGTTTTTCACTGCACTGACTGATAAACAACAGCAAAATCTTTTTACAAACGAAAAATAATGTCTACGCATAAATTTTAATAATAAAATTTTCTGCCAAGCTGTGGTTGATTTATGTATTCTTGTAAATGCGAAAATATCGAAAAAAGCATATTTTTACGTATTTTGATTGAAGCACATTTATTTCTAAACAAAAAAATCATTTTATTTACAAAGTTATTAGTCGAAACGTATCATCAATGATTACTGAAATTTGCAATGGATCACAAGATAGATCTTCTAAGTTGTTTGCCTTTAACTTAGACCTTAATAGTTATACTGAATCTTAAGGAATACCAAAGTCTCTAATCATATTATTCAATACGAACCGTAGAGAAAGTTGGAGATCATTGCTACCTCAAATATCTCAGCAGAATCTTGGCCTCATTTTTTAAAATTTTCAGACATATAACTCTTTGTTTTCTTAGAGGCAAAGGTCAAGATACACTCTTTCTATAAAGTACAGATAAGAGGTTCTGATGTAGTAATCGAAAAGATTTCCGAGTTATCTCTACATCACAACATACACAAAAAGTGAAAGATTTTAGCCCGCTGTCGAAATTTTAATAGATAAGTAGAACAGATGTAGAGGTCTAGGTTTATAAGAGAACGACTTTATTATATTGTTGTGAAGGTTGTGTAATACCTGTCCGGCCTTATCTTCGTTCCAAATGATCTGCTGGGATTTATCAACTCCAGATATGAAGCCTGGCTTACGATGACCCCTCTCCCATCTGACGTCAAAAAGAACAAGTCGATCTAACGTCGCGAGGAAGTGTGAGTCTTAAATAAATAAAAAGTTGTATAATTTCGTGTTACTAAATCCAACCTAAAAGAATTCAGCGAGGTGTGAAAGTCTGTGCGGTGTTCCAGGTTGAGTGCTGCTTTATTTTCTTAATAAACTCGCTTAGGAATAAGAACGAGGGGTACACCACTAGTCCTCACAAAGTCTTAGGTACTCCCCGTTGGTGGAAATTTAAGCCGAAATTAATTTCACTGTGAGGCTCAATTTCGTCGAAGGGGTTCGTAAGACTCTACTGCATGTTATCAGTACTTTGGCACAAAATTACTTTTTTCTCTTATATCGGCTTCTAAATAGAGCATCTGCCGTGGAACAGTGTAGTAACATTTTGCTCCGAAACATACACACACACGCTACCACGAATAAAACTGAAATTAAGCCACCATTTTTGTACTTCACCACCTGAAATTGTGGAGAGCTAGGCTCCCGTTCAAGAAACCGAGCGAGACGCCTCCGATAAAAAATACGCCCCCAACCCAATGAGCCTTACCATACGATCGACTGAATCTAACCTCCTGAACCTTCAGCATCACTCTCAAGATTAATCCATTTGCTGCCGATCAGGAGTATATTCGTGAAGCTTTTAAGCTCTCTCTTACTAAATGTATTTTTACATATATTCTTCTCACGAAAGCTTTTCTATTAATTGTGGTAGTGAATGGGTTAACTAGGATCACTTGATTGTACACATCACACACTGCATCATTCGAGTCAGTTGTTCGCACCAGTTTGGTTACACTTGCACTCACTGCAGAAGCTTATTCTTGTTTATGGACAGAGCCACCAGATTCACAGATTTCCCAATCAGCCTTCAGATTTCCAGATTTACACCCTTCAACCCCAAATTTCATATAACTTTCAGAAATTTCAGAAGGTTATAAAAGAAATGTTTATGCTTAATTTATTTAAAGAGAGGTTTTACTTTGGAGTGTCAGAAAAATAATTTTTTTCTTCTACATTTCCGGAGTCCCTAAATTGTCTAGAAAAAAGCCCCAAAAATGATTTTATGATAATCAAATTTTTTTCAAAAGTTTGGTCCAAAATTGAGAGTTCTGTGCTGTTGTGTGAGGTTTACCTTGTTTCATATGTATAAGAAATCTAGTTCTGGTAAATGTTTTGGTAGGTTATCAGTTCCCAAAGTACATATAAAACTCTTGAGGTATCGATTGAGAAAAGTTGTGCATTTTTTAATAACTCTTCATTATCAAATATTTTCTGGATAAGAAAGCTCTGTAAACTGTAAGGAACCAAACAAACTACAATTACTCCTTTATTTAGGGAGAACGGAAGGTTAGAAAGAACTTCCAACAGTGCTTGGTGAGCCAACGTAGCCGGGTATTGCTATGCTGAAGGATTAAACCC
The DNA here is from genome assembly GCA_006980735.1 of Dasypogon diadema. NCBI lineage: Eukaryota > Metazoa > Arthropoda > Insecta > Diptera > Asilidae > Dasypogon > Dasypogon diadema. Next base: position 39,269 of record QYTT01081550.1, read on the forward strand.
TTCCGATTGACCAGTACGGTTGCTATTTTGCTTAAAACTCTTTCTCTCCAATCGGTGGCAATAAACCTCCCTAATGATCGCTTGATTGGTTGGTATCAGCTCGAAAAGGATTGTGCCTTTAAAGATTCACTCAGCATCACTTTTCTTGAATGAAAAGTCTGCCTTTGGTTTTGGAACCTCGCCCTCGCTTTGATTTAACAATTTCTAATCTTCTCTCTAAATTTGACATGACAAGAGGGAGTTGCAAACCGCAACTCTCTGATTAATTTGATTACGATTGGCCTGGCTCAATTCGTGTGCAACCCAGTTTCCCAAACTTAGCCTAAAAAGAACCTAAAAAGAACCAGAAGCTCAAACACTCCCCGCTTTTTTGTTTAACCCTTTATAAGGCAGTGGCAAGCATGTTGCCAACATTTTTTTCATTTTTTTGTTATTGTTATTTTTATGTTATTGTTGCTGATCCTTTTTTGTTTTCATCTAAAGGTCAACGTCTGGTAATACTCAGCCTTTTTAGATTTAGATTTAGATCGAGGCGGGAATACCATAGCCTACACACTTTGGCCACCAGTTGGCCTATTGTGCTCCGCACTAGTTATAGTTCCTCTATCAATCCCACTCTTTCAAGAAAGAGCAGTATCCTTTTGAAGAAAATGTTCTCGAAGTTTGCAGGCCTCAACAGATGTGCCTCAAACAGCTGGAATCGGCATTGTGCAACTGCCTCGCTTTCACACAGGATGTGCTCTGACGTTTCATGTTCTTCGTATGTAGACTCTATACGTCGGTGGTCGCAATGCCCATCCGATTAAGGTGCTTTCCAAGCTTGCAGTTTCCAGTAAGGACTCCTACAACGATTTTTATCTGATTCTTGGCAGTTATAGTAATTCAAAAGTTCTTTTTTTGAGAGAGGGTTTTGATAAATTTTTTTGTCTGCTTCGAGCTCCTTTCCAATGCCCACTTCCGTTCTAACTGATTATAGACCCGGGTGTTGAGGGCGTATTTAGTGGTTCTATAAGATATACCGGAGAAAGGTTCTGGTCCAACGAAGGGTATTGATGCACCTCTCTTGGCCAGCCTATCTGCTACTTCGTTACCCTCAAAGCCTGAATTTCCCAGTATCCATTGTATCATTAGATGGTTCTGTGCTTCAAGATTAGCCAGCACTTAGCCACGATCCCACACTAGCTTCGTCTTGATTTCAGAAGAGGTTATGGCTTTAAGTGCAGCCTATCTGAGTAGATAAATATTTTCTTTTTTGTATAAATTCCGAACATATACGAGTAACGTATCGGTTTTGATACCGAATCCCTAAGGAGAAGTACACGAACATGATGATGACATAGTTACACCCAATAATACTCAGCCAGAAAGCGTAAAAGCGAGTCATCGATTCGTCAGCCGGAATCGAGTAACAATTGTCCATTTTAGTAATCTTTCAAGGCAATCAGAGCATATTGTAAAAATATTCTAAATATTTCCTTTACCAACAGCAAATAGGTATATTGTTTGAACCTGCCCCAAAAGACTCCAATGTTATTTACATCTTATTAGTCCCTGTCACACTGCAGAAAAATTCAAGAATGTTTAGTGTTTAATGTTTACTCCGCTATTGGGCTTCCACTTTTTCGGAAGCTCCATAAGTATTTTAGCATGTGTCCTGCTGTATTCTTACAGAACATTATTCACCAGAGAAACTCTCTCATTTAATATGAAACTAGTTTGATTACAAGTATCCTTACTGTCTCAAATAAATTAGCTCAATTACACAAATGTTCGGGAACACCAACCATTCTATAAACATTCTCTTCCTTATGCTGTTCTCGACCATTTACAGAAGGATATTTGCACAATCAAAAAAACAAACTTCGCAGTCGATTTGATTGTCGAGCAGATATTGCTTATTTATTGGACGGGATTCTCCAGTAATCATACACAATTCGGAATTATGGAAGGGCGTTATTGAAGAAACCCGTGCAAAGAATAACATCATTAAATTACCTTTCCTGAAAGAGAACTCAAAAACGAGCAAACTTAAAGGCCCTCCAGCCAGTTTTTATAGTGCTTCCATTTTACTGGCTGAAATTTTTACACTGAACCCTTTATCTCTGAAGTTTTTCTAGATGGCTTTTTAAAATATGATATTAAGCAATTTTGCTTGAATGTATGTAATCGCGTTTTAAAATCTACAGGAAATACGGACGTTGCATGGAATGAATGTAAAATAATTCGTCGTAACATCTTACTCTCGAGCAACAATTTAGAAAATGTATTAAGAATGCAATTTCCATTCCGAATGTGTTGTAAAGGATGCGATAAAACTTCACTGGTACAGGATCCGCACAATAAAAGTTGCACTTCACACAAATAAAATGCACCATTTCATTTAACCGTGCATTTCAATTCCCTGTGATGTGAGGCAAATAAATAAAACTTCTTTCATAAAAGTTGCTTCACTATTAAATTGTTCCGGTCTGAGGTTCGGCTGGAAAAGTCCTCCTCCTCTTCTAGGAAGTCACGTAAATCCTCTATCTATCATTGATGGAAAGAATTTAGGGTCGTTAAAGACATCAATAAAAGAATTCCTTTGCTAGAGATTTTGTATGTGAAATATCTCAACATGAACGTTTTAATTAGGAAATAAAAACTTGTCCGAATCTGTCAACCTCTTTGCACTTGTTGGATATTTCAAAGTGCCCTTTAAACTTTTAAATCAGTATCAAGATGGCATACTGATACTGATATTGATATTACTGATACTGATATTGATATTAATGTGTAAGCAAAGCTCTGTGGCATGGGACTCTGCTTGGAAAATGGTCGGAGCAGTAACGAGAGATTTTGACTTCCTATGATTTTAACCATGTTCTCTGTTTCATCATAGATCCATCTGCATACCAGACAATCGTAGATTATGCCACCGAAAATTTGGGATCACCTTGACAAGACAAAGTTATATCCTACTGGCATAACATCCAGCAAGGAATTGAACACTGATTCTTTTTGACCGGTGACCGAGTGGGCTGACGTGCACGTCTGCAGATTTTTTCCTCTACTGGTGTGAGATCAAACCTGCACAGGCCGCGGCGATACATCTAGGTACCAGTGGTTGAGGCAATTTCTACTGACAAGAATTGTACTTGTGAAGCCACTGGGATGTTGCACAATAATTTCATGCCAATAAAATTGTGGCTCACTTGCAACATTTGTCAGGTTAAATTCCCAATCTTCTGCTTCGCGAATATCTCTCTGCCTAAGCTGTGCTCTGTACATCATAGGGTTGTCCCCTGAGCTTAGGCAACACTAGATCCATTCTATGCTGACTGATGGCTCTTAGTGCAATCTCTCGCTTTGCACGAAAATGTACTGGTAAGAAGCCAAGTAGTGGCTATAAATACAGGGCGCATACGCCCGTAGCTCCTTACCGAACATTTTTCCATTTTTGTCCCATTTTTGATCACCATACCAGCGCAGCAAGTGACTATGGGTCTGGTCTTATTATAGCCAAGTATTCTCATAATATTATCTTTGGCTTAAGCCTCCAGATTGTACTAAAAAGCTGTTTGCACGTCCATAAGGTCGCTGTAGCTTTATTTGTTACCGTATCTCTTTTAAGTTAAGGTTCCAGATAATCAGTTGGTCTCTATATAAGCGACAATTTGACGCAACGACATTAACACATCCTTGGACGGACGAGGAGAAGGCGTCTGCGTTAGTCTTGGCATTCAGTGGTCCAGAACCAGTGTTGCCGTGTGTACTACAATAGTTTTTGTATTACTCTCCAGCTCCACCGTACTACCTCTTTCATTTTTTACTACTGTAGGAAAACAGGAGTAGAAATAATACACTGATTAAAGCAATTGAAAGAAAAATTGCCAGTCAGAATAACTGGGTTGGTAGCTCTAGAGAATATTCATAACTCTTTTAAATCCCCTAACAAAATTTTCTTTATTTAACATTGTAAATTTTTTTCCATCTTCTGTTATAAGTTGAGCGCTTCTTCATTTATGTTAACTTTAGTTGGAAGAGACAAAAAAACAGATCTTATGCAAAATGGTAAGATGCAAATGCAACTGAGGAGGTGTTCGTCTCATTGCGATTTGCTCTCTTCTTTGGTTCCTAAAAGTTTTCTCATCGAAGGTTCTGAATCATTTTACCAACATAACGATGATACTTTCCTGAATCGAAACAGCATGAAATGTCATTACGAAAGAGACGGTTATTAATGTCGAGCTCGATTGAGAAACCTAGGTCGGAACTGGAATCAGAGGTTCCAACCCCGTTCAATCGAACGGAACAGAATTCAAAGCCAGTTGTGTGTGTAAATTATTGTAAATTATTTGACAATCAGCTGATCACGTTTATATTAGGTCTGTTCTTCTAATTTGGGCTAAAAAATTATTTGGCGAAAACTTTATGTGAAGTGGGGGTATAATGTGTCTGAAGTAAGAAAATGGTTATGGGCTAAAACTTTATGTTAAATGATTTTGGCACTCTTCTTTAACTTCTTCGCTATTTTCCATTGCCTAATATCTAATTGTGTTATCATTTTATCAAATTTTTGCAATTTTAGGCCAAAGTACAAGACCAGAACTTTTCTTGGGGCAAGAATTCAAACTCAGAAAATTTTTCATTATAAAATATTACGGATGACGTAGTAAAATTTCCCCAGCCCAAAGAGTAAGAAAACGCATTTTAACATAAAGTTTTACAAAGTTTTACAAAACTTTGGATAGACGGACAGACCTATTATGTTTTATTCTTTGAGAAAGTTTTGTTCGATAAAGACGTAGATTGCTAAAAAATCAAGTCAACATGGAAAGCGGAGACTTAAGCGAATATGAAGTAATGAAGCATGAAAATCACAGCAAAAAACAAATTGACATTGACATCTACTTTTTTCGTGTGCGTGCAACCCGAGAAACTAAAAAGTTCGAACCTGACGACTTTGGAGTTGGAACTCGTTAGGAACGAGTTCCGACCCAAACGATCAATCGAATGAATTTCTGCCTTTGGCAGGAGTTAGGTTGGAACAATCGAACTCGACATAAGTTGAATTTCAAGTCACTATGTTATTTATTTACATACTGAGTTTTAAATTATTAATGATGTGAACAAATTGACATCTGAAGTAGGAAAGCTTTTTCAAAAATGCAATTTGCTTTCAACTACAATGTAAATACAGCACCGAATTCATTTTATCTATTTCGAAACATATCAACATCAACAGTAAAATGTTTCCTATCATATTTCAAATGTTCCTCTGTATTTTTGAAATCCCAATGTAACTGGTATTTTCTTAATAGAAACAAAACGTCATGTCATATAGATCGGAACTGTACATACAAAATACAGTACACAAGAATATGCAATGACATCAACTTTAAAGCGGTCCACGTACATATAAAAAAGGTCAGATTTAAAAACTAATTAAATTACTAAAAAGTTTTGTAAAATTTCTGGCGAACTTACTATTAATATGGCGTTATTCAAATAAAAGACTTTAGTATTATCAATAATTGAGTATCTAATTGAATTATATAGTGTGACGTTGTTTCCCGGTGCGGTAGGTAACTGGTAGCTCGGTAACTCCGACGCCAATGCGAAAGTAGATGAAGATCCTGGAGAGCGAAAACTTTGCCTAGTCAAACCAAACTTTATCAATAAAAATAAGATTACATTAGTAGGAACGACTTTGGTTTGGACACCGCGAAATAAACCAGTACTTATCGATGTTTTTAGTGCAACCCAAAATGAAGGATGTAGAACAATATGACTGTTCCTCATTGGATTTTTCTTTAGCGAATGAATTACTTCAGTCAATTGATTAAAAGAGAATGGGTCCGTTCGAAAACGCTGTACTGTGTAACACGTGTAAAACTACACGTGTAGATAACTGATTTACACTTACAAAATTTATTTTTTTTAAATATTTCATAATTACTATGTCAGAAATCTAAGGAAATAACAATTTGGGAACTGTAAGCTATCTGCGAATAGACACTAAACACAAAAACTACAATAAGTACACGTGTAGTTAGTGTAGTTTTTGCATAAGTTGTACAGTACTTGTTTTCGAATATGCCCAATTTCATGACGTATTTTCTACATCAGAGAATGACTATACGAAAGCTGGACGATCGCATCGGACTGATATAAGAATCAAAAAGTCCGTGTGCATCTCCTTGGATTAATACGCAAGAGAAATGGGAGTAAACTTTATGAACGCATTAAAAAATACAGAAACCCTCCCCCCAGAATCGACAACTTGAGCTCTGTAGTTCTCTACATAAGACTTCCAGATATCCAGATGATCATGAACAGATAGGATGGAAGCTATGGAATGTATTTTGAGAGGATTAAGCTGTAGGTTTTCCAGACTTTGGACGATATCATTATCCAAATCTTACCATACGCATATAGTTCTTCCCAGGGCAAAGGTGCCTGATGTACTACATGATGAGTACAATATCCCAACTTGTAGAAAATTCCTTAAATTTTTTATTCCTGTTCTTAAAAACGCTTTAAGTAGACAGTCTAGCAACTTTCGACGGATAAGCATTTTGCATTTTTTGTATAAAATTTTAGAATGTATCGCCCTCAGCGGCTTCTTCAATTAGAAACTATATTGCAAGGATTTTGTATCTTTCATCAAACAAAACGACAAAAACAAATATGTATGTCAATCTAACAATATTAATGCATTAATGTTGGACGGCTCCCAAAATTTTATCTCGTATTCATAGGTAAAATGAGACGGTAACACCTGCAGCTCCAAGCAGCAAAAGATCGCAAAATAGTGTTTCCCAAACCTATGATACCAACATAAGAGCTTAAAGTCTCCAAGCATGCGAATTGCACGTTGAATGCAAGTGAGGGGCAGCTATTCGCATCATATGAGGGAAGTAAGCACGGATCACGGTGCCAATGTCTTGTACAGGTGTAGTATTTTCTCATAGACTTCGCAGTTCTATGATCGATTTTTTTGAATAGCTTGTCGTCGGATGGATGCTACAGTGCCTTTGTTTACTTGGGTGGGTGCATAATTTTTAGGTCAGTTTCAGTGATACATGACAAAAGACGTGTGACTTAAACATGGCTTGTTTTTTTACAGACAACACTCGTAAAGTTTCCAGGGTCGAACATGAAGTGAACAGAACAGGTAAGCCTTTCGGGAATCAGGTGAGTTTCCTTGCATTCAATTTTTTCTCGCGGATCATTGACTGAAAAAGGTTATGTGAGTCGTACCCTTAGGTTTGGGGCTTTGCTTCAACGTTCAAGCACCGGTTGCGACGCGAACATTCAGTTTAGTGTGTTTGAGTTTGCGATTAAAGTTGAAAATTTCCCAGGGGAAATTTTTAGTCTCGATTTCAGGTGAGTTCTCATATGTTTTCAGTACTTAATTCCGACTAATCTAATTACTTTTAGGTAATTTAAATTTAGTATAAAGAGGAAGGCGCGAAAGAGAAAATATGTGCCTATCAACTATTGAGACGTGCCGCAAAATGTAAATAACATCCCTCTATCCATAAAATTGACCTTAAGCTTCTTTATAGAATTAACATTAGTGTACAACAAACGTTGCATTTCAGGTTTTATAATTATTACCAGCTTTTATTAACCTATTTTTAATTTATATAATGTTATATTCTCTGAGGGTCAGCTTTATTAGGTCCCTTAATTAGAGTTTCTTAAGGTGGTATACTGCTTTTTTAGACAATAATATACATTTGCATACAAACCTTCACTTGATACTAGAATATCACAACGTTTTATTGTCACTATTTACAAATTCCGCGTTAAGAAACCGCGGGCAAGGTAACACAACAATTTTCTCCAATTCACACAATATGGAATTTGCGGTGGAAAATTTTCAAAATTTTTAATTTAAGCGATTTTGGGGCTTTTGATTACCTTTAATGTCGTCTTTGGATTGCGCCAGGGATTGGTACGCTCTTTGCTGCAAAAAGTAGAGTTCGAGACGTAAATGGTGTTTTGCTTAGTGCGAACGTACAAGTTAGGTGCGTGTTGAGAGCCTGTCCGAAACCACAAACTGCCCTGATGAGTACCAATTGATTCCAATAAATTCGTAAAAAATTAACAATCAACTTTTCTTCTTTACAGCTTAAAATTCAATGGAA
>QYTT01081551.1:8399-19789 GCA_006980735.1 Dasypogon diadema
TAACATGTATAAGTCTCGTTAAATATAGCGCCAGTTCGAAAACGCAGTACTGCGTAACTTATGTAAAAGCTACACGTGTAGTTAATCTATTCCCAGATAGCATACAATTTCTTCAGTTTCCTGCCATATTTATTACGAAATTGTAAAAAAAGAAATTTAAAAACTAAACAAAAAAGCAATCTCTTATTAACTAATTAGACCAACGTTGGAAACTCTCCGTTATAAATCCTCTACACAAGGAGGCTGTAATAAATTTTGTGATATTTTGCTAGTAGTAAAATTCTATACTGGAGATAAAAGTGCCCGTCGAGAAAGTTATCGTGGACTCCAGTCTTGGAGATATCTACTATCGTAGACGACGATATTAAGAAATTAGATTTGTTTAAGTATAGTAAACTGTTTATTATCTTATGAGTAGTGTTATATATAATTTTGAAACACATAATCAAGATAAGATTAGTAGGAGCCTTTATTGTGAATCGTCTTTTTTCTTCTTAATATCCTCGGTAGCCTTAGGATTGCTGGATTTTCTCTTGATTTTTAAGGTTTTCACTGGCTGTATAGCCTTTTCTAATTTGTTATTTGCACTTAAAATAGTAAAGGTAGGATTTTGGTTTATATAAATAGGAAAATTAGTATGATGTAGAGTAAAGTTGGAATCGCTGGGACCTGTTGTCTGTATTCTTATTGGTTGCAAAATTAAACCATTTTCGGAAGGGAGACATTGCCGTGAACTTGATTTCACGTCCAAGTTTTCTTGTTTAGATTCATCGATTTCTTCTTGCTTGATCCTTTGTCCTGGATGTGGTGCAATCATTAGCAACGAATTATTATCTTTAACTTTGGTATTCTCGAATTTTTCAATTTGAATCGGTCTTTCACTTTTAATTGTTAAACTGGCACTGGTCATACCATTTGTAACGGTTTTGTCGTTGTTGTTCAACTCACAATCGTCCTCGCTTCGCAGTTCTTGCTCCTTTTGCCATTCTAAGACGCTGGTAAGTAGTTTAATATATCTTATTGCCATTCTTAGAATTTCATTTTTTGATAATTTTTTGTCCGGCGGATGTGTTGGGACGAGTTTTCTTAATTCGGCAAATGCTCCAGAGACATTCTGTTGTCGCCATCTTTCTCGAGAATTTGTGAATATTTTTCGAACTAATGGACCAGTGCGAGGACCTCCTTGCAAACTGATCGATGGAGTTGTACTCATTATATTTCTGGGAGAAAGTTTGGGAACTATAAAAGGATTAGAGTTTAATTTATTAATTTATAGTTGAAAACCGAATATAATTACCTTCGTTGGGATTTATAATTTGAGTGCGATAATCTTCATCTTCGCTATCATTCAGTGAAAAATCTGAAAGTTCTTCATCTGACACTGAATCTGTATTATGGTATCCGTTAGAGAATCCATTAACTATTCCTCCGTTGCAAATAGGACCATCATTTCCAAAAGGAATTGGTGTTAATCGAACAATTCTTCGAACAGTGTAATCGGGATTACTTCCTGTTGATGAAGTCGAGCTTCGGCCATCGTTTTCTACCCAATCCATTTTAAAAATATTGCCTAGAATTTGAAAGGATATTTTAAAAATTTGATATCATAATAAAGTAAAAGCTTGTTTTGGGAATATGAGAAAATCGGTCGGAACTCAGTTTTTTAATACATTGACGATGGTTGTTTGTACGCTGGTGAAGATGAGAATTTTTGTGGAGAGAGGGGTGGGGGGGATGCGTCATTTCCCTGGAGTTTAGTTGTTTTAATTCTATACCCTACAATTATGATGATCCACCGCATAGTTAAAAGGGTACTCATGTGGATACGATACGAGTAGGTATCGATACTTTTGATTTGATACTCGACAGGTATTGCTACTTTGATTTGAGTACTGTAATAAATACTGGTATCGATACTTCCCTGCTATCGAATCAACCCTACTCACTGATGACTCACACGTCAAGAAATCTCCTGAACCGTGAAGACTAGAAATTTGAATGTTGTTACGTAGGTTCCTCTTGGATCTTAGGTGTTCCCTAAGCAAAGTTCGGTCGTGAATCGAAAAAAATAAAATTTTGTAATTTTTCGACCTCGAACAAATTTTATATGTCAACCAGCTTCATGATGAGTTCGCTCCCTTGTGGACAAAAGTTTCGAGAAAGATGCCATTACATGGTTTTCCTGCCAGATCCAAGATCTTATAAATGAGCGCGAACTTTTATATCATCGTTATAAGTCACAGAAAACCGAAAATTGATTATTTTAATTATTTTTGATTATTTAACCATAAATTTCCTACGAAAGTATTGTGGAACAACCCGCGGAAATATGGAGTTCATCAAAAAAATGACTCCGGCTGCAATTTTGACCCTGATACCCTAAATCAGTACTTTTCCTCGATGCAAAGAGCAGCTTTTTTATAGCTTTGTATGGCATAAAGTCGCAAGCAATCGGGTCTAATGGAATTCCGCCTATGTTCCTTAAGTTATTAATGCCAAATATTTTGCGTGTCATTACTCATCCGTTCAATCATGTTATCACTTCTTCGTCGTTCCCCGTTCCCCGTATGGAAACATGCAGTTGTACTCCCAATACCTAAAATTCATTGTCTTTCTGCCCCATCTGATTTTAGGCCTATCAGCATTTTATGTTTCTTGGCTAAAGTATTTGAGAAGCGTATTAGAAAACAACTCGCCCAACTATTTGAACAGATTTTCTTATCTTTCAAAGTTGCAATCGGGATATCGCCATTAGCACTCGTGTGAAACTGCTCTGCTCAAAGTGTCCATCGACTTGAGATTTGCATTCGATAAAGGTGAAATTTGTTACCTAGCACTTTTAGATTTTTCCAAAGCATTTGATAGTATTGACCATAGTATCTTATTAAATAAATTGTCGACTAAATTTTTTCTATCATCCTCTGCTATCAAACTTGTTTCAAGCTTCCTCTCTGGTAAAACACAGCAGGTTAAAATCAATGATGGTTACTCGCTTCCTGCAAGTACCTTTTGTGGTGTACCCCAGGGTTCAATCTTGGGACTATTGTTGTTTTCCTTATTTATAAACGACTTACTCTCTGAGGTGCACCACTCGAAGGTTTATCTGTATGCTGATGATTGTCAGTTGTATATTAGCAAGCCCGCTGATCGCATCCACTCCTGTATCAGCGAGCCCGCTGATCGCATCCACTCCAGTATCGAAGATTTGTGCCGTAATTTGGATCGCATTGTGAACTGGTTGAAAGATAATTCGCTATCCCTTAATCCCTCAAAGTCTTGTTATATTAAACTTTACGTCTGTTAATGTATTAGATGATCACAAAGATCTCTAACAAGCAAATAAAGAATCAGGTCCCTCTGTTGATAACAAGAAAAGTTATACAATACAAACTAAGGGTATCACCTCCAGGATATTTCTGTTGCACGAAAAATTTTTTGGCAGATACCAATAACTTTGGTTCGGCAATAGTAGATTCTATCGCGCTTCAGAGACCTCCGCATACTTCTCCGCATAGGCCGATACTATGAGAAGTGGAGAACCTCATTCGCATTGATGCAAAATATGAAACGAAGGGCGCTTTCGAGTTCGGACCCTATAGGGAAACATTTCTCGAATATCGTCGCAAGTGGATTGGACCAAATCTGTGTAGAATTAGATTTTAGAAATGAACACTCCACAGATCACGCTATTTTAGCACTATTACATACTAAGGAATATCCAATACAAAGTAGTTCTGGACTTAGGTCTAGAAAAAGCCTTTGACAAGGTATGGCACACTGGGGTCATCTTCAAATTGATTAGGATAAATACATCGGATGATCCAGTCATTCGGCTAATTTCAAGCTCCCTCTCAAATAGAAAAAACGCAGTTTATTTGAAATATGAGGTTTCCAAATTAAAATCGGAACTACCACAATGCATGGGAATCGAAGCTGAATCTGAATGAATGCAACTTGTTTCTGAAATGCTAATTGTAGAGGGTAGAGGACATCATTTAGCAGTAAGGGGAAGCAAAATTCTTTTCCTGAAGATTAATAACAAAATTAATATACCGTAGCATCTCATTCAAAATCGCTGCAACTCAAAATATGCACATTCATACGTGTTTCAAATTGAAATGTTATTGTTTCATATGCACTAAGTGTTTTCACTTGTAAATGCGAGAAGGTTGTTTACTCCATTTGCTATTGTAATGTTAAGTTTACGTTTCTAGGGGTTGAGAGAGAGATGTCTTTGTAGTTTGTATTTTTCAGATAAGACGAAAATTAAAAATTGTTGAGTTGCGACAATTTTAAAGGGGATCTGCGATATATGTCGCCAACACCTTAAACCTTTGCTCTTTTTCTGTAAGCGGTAGGTAAGGCAATGTATCAGGGCCAAAAAATTGTCTGAAATCGATATATAAAATAACTGTAACATGTTTTAGGGAACAAAGCAAATAGCGATTTTTTCACATTATCGAGCATTAATTTGTTCATGTTATAAAACCCATTTTCTTTCTACTTTTTCACTATCTCAGTGCTATAATTTCTATTAAATCGTATAACTCCTTCGTAAGTTGCACTAAAATTCGATCCAATTTCTGTATTCAACAATTTTTCTACATTAATCTTGATTTTTTACTTTTGATTAAATAATTCTGCTATAGAGAAAAACACAAGTTTAAAATATTCCATCTTTTATAAATTGTTTCGATTTTAAACGAGTTTTCTTTTTCAATATTTCATCTCATTATTGAAATAAACAATTGTAAAAAAGTGATTTTTTCAAACGAAATTATATTCACCTTAGAAACAAATAAAATATCCAACAGCCGGTGTTCTTATTAAGTCCTTACTCTGTTCATTCACTCAGTTTAGTTAATTTTCACCATAAATTTTATTCTCTCAAAAATACACTAACGAAAACACAACACCTCAATATATTTTTTTATATTTGTCTATGCAGAAGAATTTCACAAGTGCCAAGTAAGTGATAGGCGCCACAATTTAATTCCAGCGAAAATGAAACTGAAATGAAGTAAACAACTTACACGATATCCATTACGTAACCAACCTACATAGATCTCGGCAAGAAAATTCTTTTGAATTTTTAAATACTTTGTCATCTGCGTTTTGATAAAACTATTTTGCACTTGATATATTCCGGCGAAATTATGCACATGTTTTTAATGAACAGAAAAAGTGTTTTCTTATCACATTCAGCTTTTTGTCAAGCATATTTTGTTTTTTTTTTTGCCAAAATTTCCAAATCCGTTCTGATATCTATTCAACTTTATCCACGCACAGTTCTAACTTGAGTAGTTAAATACCACAAGTGGCATAAGATATTTTAGTACAGGATACATTTGAGATGTCTCTGCTCAGCTATTTATTGATTTTACAATTGGACCCGCCTTCTAAAGGGGCGGAGCTTTTAAGCATACTGCCTGAAAGAAGAAATATCCCTATATGGTAGTGAAACAAGGATTCGTTTTTTCCCATCGGGATGGAAGGAGAGATGAAAACGTGCTCGTTGGTTGTCTATTTGTGGTTCAATTATTTTAAGATTAGGACACCCCATCATCTGCCCTTGAAAATGGCGCAAATAAATTGGTAAAAAGCAGTTTTATCTTTTGATTTTATTCATGAGTCTGGCAGCGACACGTGACTTCTTAGGTTTAAGCCGATTTTTGTAAACAATATCCCGTGTGAATGACTGATGACACTGTACATTGTCTGTTTCTGATACTCAGGGTACGGCATAAAAAGTACTTTTTTTCCAAAATAATGATTCATTTTACATTATAAAAATTATAAATGTAAATGTTAAATTCAAGGAATACATGCCTGCGGTGCTTATTTAAACATAGTACGATAGCTATGATACGGCTCCCCTTCGAGAGTGATTCGGGATCTCAAGGCAGTCTGATTCCGTGAAGATAACAGATACTAGTTAAAAAATCTGGCTTTTTAGACTTAAATGCACCTATTTTTGAAATAAATGAAAAAATCTTGCATATCGGTATCTAGAGTTAAGTGTTTTTCAATACGAAGTCTTGACCTGAACCTTAACGATTTTCAAGATAAAAAGTGATTCGTGGGTGTAGGTTTTTCAGGTATCTGACATATTCTTTCATTTCTATCTTTGGTGACCACTAACGTTGTAAAATAATATAACCTTCTCATAGTAAGTAATAAAATTCCCTTTCCTCACGCACATATCCAGTTGAAATGATTCCACATCTAAGGCACAGTAGACTTAAATATAAAAAATTTCAAGATTTGTTCTTCTCCAAATTCAAATTTCCCTCCATATTACACAAAACATTGCGTTATTAAAATGTGAATCTTAATACTATTTATTACACCCTCCCTACCACTAATTTTCATCATATATCAGACCAGACGTGATGCCTGCGAGATGCTGGTACCGTTTGGACCTTATGCAAGTAAATCCTTTGATACGATTGCCCAAAATAGCAATTTAAGAAAGTCATCCTGCATTGAAGGATTATGCAGCCTGTCATAAGTCACCTCAAACTCTATTTTACAAGGTTGGAAATAATTTTATTACTTTGAATCATTTAATAGCAATGCCAAAATGACCATAAAATTGAAATACCCACTTTCTGCGTACCTAGAATTCGTTTATTGTAATGATGAGCCTATTTAAGGAGTCACATATCTTTGACAATGAATCTCACAGCTCTTTTGGAAAAATGCGGAAGTGTAAAAAAATTTTCGTTCAAAGAGTAAATAAAAAAGTATCAGTTGAGGTTTTTGGAAAGGCGTCAGTCGGATAGAAGCATTTTTTCTGATTTTTCGCAATTTACGAAAGGCAGGGAGTTTTAGGATCATCGTCAATAAAGACGGAAATCTTTATCCAATTGCTCTGCTAATTTTTATTCTGATTTTTGTTGCAAATGATCCACAAATAGTTATTACGCTTGTGTTGTTGGTTTCCTGTATGGAAGATTTGGACGATCCATCATCGAGATAGGCTATGGGCAGCGTTCGTATCATCATATTTCTATGATAAAGTTATTAGAAACAGATTACGTGGTTTTTTGGAGTGAGTCCTTGAAAATGATGCTTAATAATACAGCATCCTGTGGACGGATGAGTACTAGGATACGAATAACAACCTTCAGAGAAGGCAGTCAAAATTTCAATATATTGAATGCATTAATTGTTATTGTGGAGAGGTGAATAAGGTGCAATGGTTAAATGTCCTGTTCGGTCTTCAGACTTAACTCCTTTTGACTTTTTTCTGTTTAGCAATAAATAGCAAAGTTTACTCAAGATCTGTGAATACAAAGTAGAAATAACTAACGCGGATCAGAGATGCTAAAAACAAAATTAGGAACTAGCAAAGGTCTAGGAATCTCAAGATAGGATTTAAATAGAAAACGGTAGTGTTCATTAATAATAATGGACGATTATTGAACATTTTGTAAATTCATGATATGTTAAGAAAGTAGTGTAATAAAGTTGTTGTTGCACTTTTATTTACATAACAAATTTATGGAAAGATTTCTCAACAGTTTTTTAATATTATTTCTAAATCATCGTAAATTGTATGCCGTCACACCGGAGATAGAAATAAAAGCTCACGGCTACCTTTGTAGCGTACAAATTTTGTTTTCAAGAAAACATTATGATTATATATGACAGAATAAAATGTTTATATTTTAATTTATATAAGGCAATAAAATGTTAAAATATATATGGAAGAGCAGCAACATTAATACTGAGAAGAAAATTACAGACTGGAAATCGTCGAAGACAATTTGGAAGTAGCCAGAAATATTTGCAAAGTGTTCAAAAAGGTTATGATGGCTGGATGAGTCATGAACTAGTGGTTCAATTTCTTCCCTAAAGAACAAGAAACCAAGAAGCATTAAAGCTATGCTCACTGTTTTTTTTTCGGCCAGAAGGCTGTTGTTTATTATGATTGCACTCTAGAAGGTTCTGAAATATTTATTTGACGCAGAAAAAAGAAAATAGCCGATTTATTCAGGATTTTCTAATGAAACTAGGAATTGTTCAACTACGTCTGCCCCCGTAGAGTCCTGATCTGACTCGCTATGACCCTTGACTGTTTCCCTAATTGAAAAATTCTATAAAAAAGATTTTACGATATAAAGGAAATAAAAAGGAATGCGACGAACGACAAAGTGAGTATATGTACCTCTCTGCTCTTCCGCAATTGATTATAAGGAGTACTTCTGAAAATGAGAGGTTCGCTGGAGGAAAGTTGTGTATTTGTAGTTTCAAAAGGGGAGTACTTTGAAAGAGATTCCGTCGCCACTGACCAATAGGAGTTCATTATTGCTTCAAGAGTACATCAGACTCTGCAATGTAGAAATCACATGACTTAGACTGAGATTGGGTCGTTTTACTCAACTTAGCATCTACCTCTCACATTTCTACAATGGACTAATATTTTTTTCAATACTTGGGTGATAACATCCGGTAAAAGAACTAATTTTTTTTTTGTTTGAAAGACATACATATATTTCTGGTTCTTCGTTGAAACGATAATGCAAATAATACTATATAATAATAACTTTTATAATTATCATATAACACAAATCATTTATCATGCCTATCAATCAAATTTTAAAGGAATAAAACTTTTCGCAACACCTGAAAATTGCCATAGAGTTAGACCAAACAAGCTTGTCATGGAGTTAGACCAAACAAATACCCAGCCACTACCAAAATATATTCCTTCTAATGAGATACTTGGATAAAAAGGTATATGAGATAGGTTTCTGTGCTAATCTACATACGAATGTAATTTAAAACTAAAGTCTTGTGTATATCTGTTTGTTGGCAAATGTTACAAATAAACAGATCTTATTAGTGGAAGCATATATTCAAGTTTCTGAAGTAGCGACAACAGAAATGTAAACTAATACGTGCTAAATACTTTACAAAATCTCATACTACTAAACAAATTATCGAGAATAGACCTTCTTAACTATAAATTTTACTACCCCTATGATAAAAACTTGATGCGATTAAGTTTAATTGACTTCTCAAACCTTCCATCCCCATTATATTTGTGCGCTCCGCCTACTCAAAAGGCGTAGAACGTATGCCTGATGGGGTGGTGAATACCACCAGCCAAGCTTAATCCTATAATAAGATACCTATTGACTCGAAATCACAAGTTTTCACACGATCTCGATCAGAACATTAATCGCATTATTTGTTGATCACCACCAGAAGTTGTTCACTCAACCGTAATCCTTCAAATTAATTTTAAGCAGGGTGCACACGTGTCACGTAAATCCTTATCATCCCCTGGCTTGAATTGACCAAAAATAACTTTTTCACAATATTGTGTCCGGATTCAAACCCCTTCTTCTGTTCCGCAGTCTTAAGACGAGGAAGTGTAAGATAAAAAAGCAGAAATTTCTTTTTCGCTTATTATTAAGGATTATGTTAATTAGAAATTTCCTAAAACTTGGAACGCTATCACTGTTTTTGTATCAGACTCGTTAAAGGGGTGATAATGAGTTTCTCTTTTATGACCGCATCTTTGGAGAGAGATTCATTGCAGGATGAGGGATGCCATGCTGTGAATTGCCTGCAAAAGTGCGATAAGATTTCCTGTGTTGTTGCAACAAATAGGGTGAGAATCAATTTCTCGGTCCATTGAAGAATGCGGTCTACTGCAAATTAATAGCTGATAAATAAATTTAGCATTAGTACCTCTTTGGATTTTGCGATTTTTTGTCACTAATTCGGCGTTCAAGCAAAGAAGATTTGTTTGAGTTCAGAGTATTTATACCGAAGGCACTTGGGAGAACGAATCATATCATCATCACCACTGGTTAAATTTAACCGCCCTAACCACTATGTACTCTATGACACATGGTTAGTTATTGCCAAGTCATGAAGATATTTGGAGAATAATCTTCGCCATCTTCGCTATGCAATCGTCAAAGCTCTTTCGTGACGAACAGGATTCTCTTGAAATAATCCTCGCTCTAGTGGGCCTTCGCGGCCCAAGAAAATAACGTTGAATTTGCAAATTGAGTGATTGAAATGTAACGAAATTTAGGCATTAATTCGATTAATGAAAACATGAAAACATGGAATCGTATAGATTCCTTTTTACGAATAATGTCAATGTAAAATTGCGTACCACGAATTTCTGATGCATTTTAATAAACGCAAAAGATTGTTTGTTGTAAGAAGCTTTTAGAGGTCTGTGATGAAAATAAAAGTGGGCTGATCAGATGGATTTTAAGTGGGAAAAAATTTTAAACTATAAAAATGAAAAGGGATTCGATGTAAGGGTGCAGTCCTGATAACTAACGTCTCAGAAAAGTCAAGGATATCGGTTTAAGTGGTCCGGGGATAGTGTACAATAGGAACTAACTGAAATTAGTGAAATAGTGGCTTACTTGGAACATTTGTCAGGTTAAAATTTAATAATACTACCAAAAGATATTCTGCTGCATTACCAGAAAGAATGAAAGGAGAACTAGAATAGCTTGAAAAAGATCAAGAGCTCTCTTTTTGAAATTGACACAGTGGTCGCTCACCTCAGCCAGAAGATGGTAGTTCTATAGATGGACCGCATGAACCAAGAACTATCTTTTAGACCTAGGAAGAAGATGACTTCGCGTTCCCGTAGATATTTCAGGGGAAAGCTTTTTTAAAAATAACCAAGCTGTTTGGTTGTAATAATTCCAAAAGGATTAAGATATTTTACATATTGGTTAAGGCTACAATCCAAGAGGTCACGCGAAAGAAAAGAGGCATAACCAAAATGCCTGAAATTGAAAACATATCGAATACACAAATTGAAGACCACATTAAGCCTTAATTCAAAACAGAATTACAGTAATAAAGATGGCCTTTACCAATCTAAATCTTGTCAGCTGTGGTGTATACCACAGGTTTCGTAGAACCCCATAAACTTTTCCATTGACAGAATAAAAATTCTTCTTGCATGATAGGGTGTTATTTGTAGTCTCAAGTCCGAAGTTTTTAGCTGTGTTAACAATCTCTTTTACACTGCTCTTAAGTAGGATAGGCGATAGGCCATCCACACTGAGACTGCTGAAAGATCTTCATTAATTTTGTAGAAATTTAATAACGGTGCGGCATCTAAAATCCACATCACTTATCACTTACTGCTTTCTCTGTAAAAAATTTCTCTCTAAGACAAATAATTCTGGGATATGGAAATAAGAGTTGAGGACAGTAATACAAATTGGTTGAGATATATTTTCAATTTACTTCATAATCTGAGAGTGGTTTCTCAAGAAGCCTATCTTAGGGCCTGTTCCAATCCAAATGTTCGTCTTCGCCATCGTCTTGTAATAACAAATCGTGACGTCAGCAAACAAGTTAGCTTGTTCCAATTCGTTTGCTTTGCTTGATTT